>JBCIKM010077499.1:0-14860 GCA_039654465.1 Melibe viridis | reverse complement strand
AAAAAAAAAACCCCCCCCCCCCCCCCCCCAAAAAAAAACAAAAAAAACCAAAAAAACAAAAAAACACAAAAAAAACAAAACCAAAAAAAAAAAGGAAGAAAAAACCCCATCACAAATGACAAAAAAAGAGGATAAATAGTTTGGAGAAAAAATTTTCAGATTCTCATGTTTATACAATATCTTCAGTTCATTCTCTTTTTCGGAACTGCTTCTAGGCAAACAAAGCAAATTGTCAGTTTTTAGAAACTGTTGCTTGTTTTTTTGTTTATTTATTTTAGGGCACCAATCCATATCATGAGGAAAGAAAGTATGATGGTAGAACCAGTTATTGGAGAGAACAGGTCAACAGACAGCAAAGAGATGATAACACTAAAAATGAATATCATCTCTCTATCTCAGGACACAAATCGAGGTCACAGAGAGATGATTTACAATGACAAAAAATATAATCTCTCCTCACACCATCCATAACAGTTTATTGATCCAAGTTGACCCAGGAACCATTTGAAAACACTTTGGTGAACAAAAGTGCTCAGTACATCTAACTTGTGACCCTGGACTTATGTACTAAAAGGCATGAAATAGGGAATGGCCGCTGAAACCCAAGCAAGATAACAAAGACAGGACACAAAAGAAAAGGGGAAACAATAGCTTCAATATAAAAAAGATGAAGAATAAACAAAAGAGTCCACCAGGGACTCCCACCAACCACCCGCTATTGCTTATTGTTTATAGTAAATAAACAGATCAGACGAATCTGTCCACACCATCTGTTGTCCTCAAAGGTAAAGGGTAAAATTTTAATAATGCTTGTGGTGAGAGTAATGATATTGATGAAAATGGAAAAAAAATAAAATAGGAAAGACAAATATTCAAAGGTCTGTAATGAAATGTGTTACACATTTAAATCATAGATAAAACAGTTTCATGAAAAACAACAAAACAAAATGGTTCATACTCTGAATTTTATCCTTTCCTGGTTTAATATCTTCTGTCACATTTCAATAAACATAGTGACAATGATGATGAAAACTGTGCAATGAAATTCAAATTTACATCATTGAGTAAAAAACTACACCATGACAGGAAAAAAAATAATTTTACCCTTGGCTTAAAGACTCCTGTAATTGCCATTTTCAAAATTGTACAGGAGAGAACAAAAAGTCCGCAATTGTTTTGCAGTTTTAAAGATAATTAAAAGAAATTTTTTGTCGTGTAACTTCTTATTAATTAAACTTCGAAGTTAACAATTTTGATGGAAGAGGGGGCTTGGTTTCCTCATGCAGTGTAATTGAAGAAAAAAAGCTTTTTGTGAAATTTTGGTTTCAAACAGGAGTCTTCTAGCCAAAGTTGGAAGCAATATTATATCCAAAAAGCAAGATTTTTTGGTATGATATTACATTCCTGAAAAGTTGAGATCCACTCCTTGGTGACTGTTTCATGTAAGGAATGCACAATAAATCCCCGCAAAACTTGTTTGCACTCAGATATTTGAGAAAATGCTTTAACCATCAGAATATTTCAAAACTTGCTCCAATACTTCTTCTTGATCAAAGAAATACTCCTCAATCAGAATTACACAATTTCTATAAATCTAAATTTTGAGGATTTCCTTTAGAACTTGATGGCGAATACAATGTGAATACTTGTGGTACCTGCAGCTGATTTCCCAGCTTTCGCTGTGTACTAATGGGGCGATTGGTATTTGCATCTTTTACAGACAACAAAGAGCTGCTTCTGCTGACTTCAACATTGTTATTCGCTACCCTGTGTTTGAGGAAGAAATGATTTAATGCATTTGTGAGTCGTTGA
Organism: Melibe viridis; assembly: GCA_039654465.1. Lineage (NCBI taxonomy): Eukaryota > Metazoa > Mollusca > Gastropoda > Nudibranchia > Dendronotidae > Melibe > Melibe viridis. The sequence continues at coordinate 13,048 of JBCIKM010077499.1, read as the reverse complement.
CTTAGAGCTTTCATGACATCAGTACGCGAACGCATGCCTGAACTACTTGACCTGCGCATTTTCTGCTTAACAGCAAGAGCTGTAATATTTCTAATAGCTTTCTGAGCCTTGAAACTTTTCCAAGCTCTTTGAAGTGTCCTTGCTGCAACGTCCTCTTTCTTTCTTTGTAGAGTACTGGATTTCACAGCAATGTTTACTCTAGATGGAAAATTTTGAGCAAATTTTGCCTCCATTTGGTCTTTCAAGAGATTCATTTCATTGCTCTCTTCCACATCAGCAAGTACATTTTTCACTAATGCAATGAGAATATCCAAACAGTGCATCTTTTCTCCTTCCATAATTGGGAGATTAAAGGACACAAGAGCAATTTCATTGGGTTTGGGTATTCTTAAAGGCTCCTCCAGATCATCAACAAAGTCAGCCAGTTGCTCATATCGAATAAACTGAGTAGCATGAGGGTCATATTTTTCCCAAACAACATAAAACATATCAAAGTCATCTTCTGTGATTCCCATCTCTTCTTGTTCATGTGCTTGGTTGAAATTCTCCAGAATGACAGCAATGTACATGTTAATAACAATCAACCAGACAATGATGATGTAGCTGACCATATAAGGGATGGCGAGGTATGGGATACCACAATTACCATTTGGTGAATCCTTCCATGTACCATCTGGTCTTTCATATTGGTCAGGGTTACAGTAAGGCTCTTCAATCAGTAACGCGTCAAGGACATCGTTCCATCCAGCAGAGGTTGCCAAACGAAGAAGAAGCATGAAACTGTTGCCAAATGTCTGAAAGTTTGAGATTTCAGTCAAGATGCCATTGATGAGGATGTTCCCAAAGGAGGACATGCCAATGATGGCATACATAAACATGATGAGGAACAACAATGCTCCAATGTTGATGATAGCGGGTAAGGAGATGATCAGTGCAAATAACAGTTTCCGAATACCTTTGGCAGCTTTGATGAGTCGCAGAACTCGACCGATACGGAAGACTCTTATAACTCTCAAGAGTGTGGGTGTCACAAAGACACCAGATATTAAGTCTGCCAGAATGACACCTGTGAAAGAGATTGAAATAATTAGATTACACACTGATAAAAGCTACGCTTAAAAATCCATTTAATATTATATCATCAAATAAGCAAAACAGATTCATAGACTTAAAGGACAGCCAAACTACCCTCTTCAAGTTAGTCTTTGAAATGATGAACAAGATTTTTGAAAATCTTTGGATTTATAGTTCATTCAAAAGGAATTTGAAGAAAGATAGCAAAAAGTTTTGTTGAGGTACATTCCTCGTGTTATGTGTATATATTTTAATAAAGCTTTGGCACACTCAGTCCATGTTTACTGCATTTGTTCAAATGTCACAACTAAATGTCATCTTAAAATTTAAAATTATTTGCTTTTATAATCCAATTTTGGTCGATTTTCATAAGACTTCAAACAAATCAAGATAAATAATTTTCTGTATCAAAATTTTATGTCATCTTATCTAATTTTGAATCTTATCTTGATTCAACTTATCTTATGTTATCTTATAACTCAGAAGAAAAAAAAGTTGAAAGCTTTTGAAACCTTATCTCATATTTTCTGTTTTTCTTGAGATAGGGAAAGCAACACAGCATTAAATGGTGACAGATTTTACAAAATCAATGAACTAATTAGGAGAATTTTGTTTTTGAGAGTGTGTGGCTATGTATTTTCTAGTGTTGATAGACTATTAAATCAAGTTATAGTGTTAAAAATAAAATACATATGAATATATCATATATGGCATATTTATTGCCATGATAGGATCTTGGCATCTCTTGAGAAAAAAATTCACTTGAAATGAGCTACCAACTTCTTTTTTTTAGTTTTTAGCTCCTGTAGAATTTAAAAACATCTAGTTTGATATGTCACAGCTTTCTGCTACTTTTACAGTCTGCAAGAAAATTTTCTGCAAAGGCATTCAAACTATACACTGAAATAACCTATATTTCACTTTTTCCACTGATAAAAAAAAATTATCTGACACATCTAGTGAAAACAGAAGTTTATTGATTTGCATTCTTGATGATTGTTTCTAGGTGACTTTAAAAATGAAGGCTGCAATCAACTACCTTTTGACAAAACTATATTGATAAATGCTATACACAAAAAAAAACAAAAAAAACCCCAAAAGCTCCCCCCCCCCCCACCCAAAAAACCCCAAACAAAACCAAAAAAAAAAAGATGAAAAAAATCTGGCAATTTTTGCTATAAAGCATTTTCTCAAAACCAAATAAAGCTTTAGATAAAAGGTTGAGGAGGCACTATTGAGTCATATCTACGAGCTAAATACAGGGGTCGACAAGAGCCCAGCAAAGAGGATCCACCAGATTCTGTACTTGAAACGATTGCTAAGTATCATTCAATACACTACAATGTGGTAATAGATTATAATGTGTATATATTTCAAAACAGACCACAGCTAACAGCAGCAACAAGAGATAGATAGGAGAGAACTGGTGGCCACATTTTTGTACAAAATGGTAATGCTTTCTTATGGCTGGACTTAAAGCTATCCTGCCCCCACATAAGAAATGGTACATTGCAAAAGTGATCAAAAGGAAATGAAAAAATAGATAGGAGACAGACAATAGGCTAGAGGTAGGCAGAATGACAGACAAACTGGCAGACAGGCAGACAAGTAGATAGATGCAAGGTGTCTCGAAAATTTCATAAAAGTATTTCCGCCGTGCTCTTGAATCAATAGTCGTTCCAACCTCTCCCTTAATGTGTGAACACTTTTCTTTTTACATCACATGCACCATGATATAGCTGTCTTTCGGCTATTCAGATGGCTTCTTCCATAAAACAGTCTCACCGTTGTTAGTCAGATGTTTTAATATTTCTGTTCTAGATTTATATTTGAATCTACATTTTTAGTTGTGCAAAGTCTCTTTGCAAAGAAACTGCATGAAATGACCGTCAAAGTGACCTGTCAGAAAGAATTCCAGGGGTGTTAAATCTGTTGAATTCCAGTCTAAATAAAGACATAAGACATATAAGAACCATTGCTTAGTGAAATTCTTGCTAGTATAAAGACATCTCTTAATTTGAAGTAAACTGGTATTCGTGAATGGTAAAATTTTTCGCAATTCCTTTGCAACTTGTGATTACATCAGTGAATGAAGAAAAGAACAAACAAACCCTCTTTATCATATTACAGCACCATGCTCCTTCTTATCATGTTCCTGCCTATCCCTCCCTTGAATATATATATAATATCCACCTCTTCCCACCAGTACTACTTCCCCTTCTCCCCCCTAAAATAAAGGATATTCTCAAATACCTGATATCCAAAATGCTTTTTTGACCTTAAGTGTTTCAAAGTGAATGGTCAAAAATGTATCTCAGAATAGTTTTTGAAAAAAAATATAGACAGATAGTTAGATGTAGAGATAAATAGAGACTTAAATAGATAGATCGGGAGAAATGTAGATGGATTAAGTGGGAGATAAAAAGATTATGTGATGAAAATGTAGAGGAATAATGGGACAGAAAAAATGATTCTAGTCACCACAGAGAATCGTATCTAAATACAGACAACTATTAAAACTAGCCATAAGGGGATGAACTAAGATAATCATGCACTTTGGCATAAGCAGTGCAAAACTTGTGTAGTCATGCATACTATGAACAAATTTCATTAGCTTTAACGTTGACAAGCAGTTGTATGAAACACCTTCTGATGATAAAAAACAAAATTTTTTTTCTCCCTTTTTTGTTTGTATCTATCTGTGGGAGTATTCATAGATAAAAGTTCACTTTAGCTCTTGTTTTTTCCATATCATACAATCAAGTTCTAATCATTAAAGTTAAGTTTTTATCTGACCTGAATTTTTTATATCGAACTTTCATGATAAGAAATTAGACCCATAAAGCAGATTTCAGTTCAGAATAACTGCAGGTATTTACTGATCTCTAATTTCCTCAAATGCACACTTTTTTGGGCAAAAGACCCCTCTGAATTTGAATCATCAAATTGAGCAATGTAAATTCAAAAGCAAAAATATAAGTAATGGTGAACTTCAGAAACCAAATGTAACATAATCTAAAGCCATTTTAAGTGTGGGACCTTCAGCTAATAATATTCTGCTAACTTTGAATTAAATGATATAAGTGCTGATATATCAAGATGGTGATGGCACCAGATTGCTATAAATTAAAGGTCTAGCAAAAGGAATATAATGTATATTTGATTAAATAGATCATATATATTGTTTGAACAATTTTGTGATTCCTATTTACAACAGATAATGATGATGATGATGATGATGATGATGATGATAATGGTGATGATGATGAAAATGATAATGATGACGATGACAGAAATTAAGCATAAGAAAGATGGTGGAGAAAAAAACCCCTCAGTAGACAGGAATTTATGCAGTGTTGACTGATTCCACTAGTTTTGTTAGGCTAGATAATAAATTTTGGTTACAATGCATCTTTTTTTTTTTGGTCGACTATCTTAGAGCTTGTGTTTCATTCAAATGCTCTTTTAATCATATAAGAATGAAAATTAGACAGACATTGTCATTTAAAAATATGTGGTAAAATGAAATGTTGAGTTGGGTTTAAAAAATTGAATTTATAAGAAAGTGCAATGATATTATAAGTCATTTAGAATTTAGATGAATATAAAATGATGGAAATAAACGTAAATTCAATTGTCACCTCAGCTTAAGATCATGATATGTTATGTTAAAACAGCTTGCAAGAAGACCACATGAGTTTCTCTTAGTTTTTTAATGATTAATTTCAAAGTGAAAAACTAAAAAAGCCATTTTGGATGAGTAGCATCTCAATCAGTCATTTTGAATGGTCATGCCATGCGCTATCTCAGTTTCAATACAAACGTACACAAATTGACATAAAACAAGTTTTATCCTCTCAATTATCAAAACTAAGTACCACCAACAGCTACAAAATACCTGCACCATATTTCAGTGTAAAGTCTGAATAAAACAAATTCAAATATATTAATCCAGAAAAACTTACAAAAATAATGATAAATTGAACAAGATATAAATTCAATGATGAAAATAAACTTTTCAATCGCTGTTGAATGGAAGCGTTGGAAATCCAGTGTCAAAATTCTGTTTCTGTACTTACACTTAGAAACATAAGGGTCATGATTGATGATAACTAGATTGATTTAAAAAGATATTACTATTTGAGGGATCTTAAAAACAATAAAAGAAAAATACAATTCAAAAGGTATTGCACAAAGTAATAAACCAATAATAGAAACTCAACCTCAGGTTATCTTATGATTTCAATATGGAAACTTACATAAAATAGTCTATTGAAAAATAAATGTTCATTCTCTCAAAGCTATAACAATGAGTCATGAAGAAAAGAAGATAGCTTGAAAGACATCAGTTAGTACAAGCCTTGATAACTGTGATTGATTACATCTGTTAAGAAAATCCATTTTAGTAGCTTTGACTAAAAAAAATTAGTAAGCTAAGGCACTCACCGAGTAGGGATACAATGACGATGATGAAGTCAAAAATGTTCCACATGAAACGGAAATAATGGAGACGTAATCCAATAATCTTGACAGCAGCTTCAAGGGTAAATACAGTTGTGAAAATTATATTCATCATCTCAAGGCCCTCCTTCACTCTGTCTGGCTCCCTGTAATGCTCAATGGCCATGACTATCATGTTGCAGAAGATCAAAATGACAACGGCAAGTTCAAACTTTGTACTCATAGCCATATTGTAGAAAAAAAGCTGGAATTCATTCTGTACGTTGGGGAGTAAAGGGAAAGGAAGTTCAACTTTCTAGTTTGAAACAAACTCTGGCAAAATACATCAAGATGGTTATTTAAAATCTTAAAATAGCCATTTTCTTTTTCCTAAACTAATTGGTATGTTAGTCGAATGGCTTTTCTCCTCTTGAAATGATAATTTTGATTTTAAAGAAAGGAAATTAAGTTAAATAAAAAGGACGCCCATTGCTTGAAAAAATTGTACTTCTGACATATGCCAAGTAAAACCCAAAGAAAATAATTTGAATTACCTTTGGGCGTTTAATTGTCTTCTGTGGCTTCTTTTTTCCAAGTTTCTTCAATGTGGTGTAATAGTTCTTTTGACTTTGGGTCAAAAAAGCATCGAGATAGCTGCCTTCATACTAAAGTAATAAAACAGAAGACAAATTTGCTGACCTTAAAAACTTGCAGGAAAAAGATTTGAAAGAAGAGATGATAATGGTCTAGAGCATAAACGAATTTGTAATTTATTTAAAGGAAAGCAAGTGGCATAGACTGCCACTTTTGCTTCAAAATACAAAAATACAATGCTGTCCAACCAAAAAAATGGCGAAACTTTGTGGATTCTATCTCTTTTATCTTTTACATAGGATGATGAAATGTGTGATCAAGTAACTATAATATATACCTAATGAATTTCATATATCTCTTATCTTTTACATAGGATGATGAAACATGTGTGATCAAATAACTATAAGATATACCTAATGAGTTTCATATATCTCATATCTTTTAAATAAGATGATGAAACAAAATGTGTGATCAAGTAATTATAATATATACCTAATGAGTTTCAACTCATAGTTATTCACCTTATTAATCAATTTCTCTCTCTGACCACTTGTTGAATTTTCATGGAAAATAAATAATAGATGACTGTTTCTTTAAACATTGTTACACCCCCCTCCCCCCCCAAAAAAAAAAAAAAAAAAAAAAGAAAAAAAGAAGAAGACCAAACAAACCTGCGCTGTTTTGTGAAATATTGGATGAAGAAGACCAAAAGTAAAATTTAATATGATTTTTTAAAACCTAGAAATATCATCATAAAGGGTTTAGCATTATTATTTGCTGTTGATTGAATAATGGAAAGATAAGAAATTTTTATGCGTTTAGTGTAGCTCACTTTTCCCTCTCTCTTTTATAAAATATTTTAGTATACGAGAAATCTGTTATCAGCTGCTTTTTAGACTGAAAAAAAAAAATCATGCATCTTTTGTGATTAGAATCACATGGTAAAATTTCTATCAAATGAATTTATCCTATGATCCCAAAGATAAAGGCCTAAACTCCTGCACCCTAATTTTTGACATGAATTACAGTCTTCAGGACAATGAGGGCATGTTTATTGCCTTCAATAAAGGATTCCAGGAGTCTATGCAAATTGACAAGGTGTTCTCTTCATGTAACAATGGGAAGAGCAATCTGGCTTAAAAATGTGGCTAAGACCACCCCAAATATCTATTGACATGGGGATCCACTAAAGCTGCACATTTATAAGAGACAAGATGAAGATGAAAATAAGAGGAGGAAGAGGGTGCTACATGAAGAACCAAAAACATCTTATTTGTTGCTCTTTGGTCTTAAAAGTTTGTTTTTGAAATTGTTCCAGCTAAAAGCCAAGCATTATACCAAAGTCATCAAATGAATAAAAATGAAAATATTGGTGTACCAACCTTCTTTTTGAGAACATTGAAGTTGTCAATGATTACTCCAATGAATAGATTGAGGGAGAAGAAGGCACCAAAGACGATGAAAACAACAAAATATAGGTAGGCATACTTGTTGCTTTCATACTCAGGCTGCTTATCAACCTGGAGAGGAAACATTTATTTTCTTTCACTTCACAACAACCTTTGTTTGTTGGTGATTTTAGGATGAGGATCATAGAGGCCCCCAAGGGGAAAGTAAGACGACATAACTTTTTTAAAGGAGAGAACAGATTAAGAAATCACACACACACACACACACACACACACGCACACACACACAAAGGAGTATCATCTCAAAAAGGGATAAATAAAAGGCAACAGAGAGGAAATGCTTATAATTGTATTGCAACTCTACAAAGATTAATTTCTGAAAACAAAAACTCAAGACCTTTAACCCCCTATCTGTACAAAAGGACTCTGAATTTTTAGACTGTGACCCTGCAAGAAACCAAAAGGTATGACATGGGGATCACCACTAAAACTAGATATGTGTAGTGTAAGACAGTAAATTAGAGAGGATGCATCAATAGAAGGGGAAAATTAAAATAATGGAGCCAGTATTAAAAATCAGAAGTAGAAGAAGAACAACAATACAACTTTCAGTGCTCACAGCAATCCAACCGCAGGGTCACCACTTTCATGTACATTGTGAACTTGCAAAACGGTTAATTTGAGAATTTAGAATTTTTGTTCTGCTAACTTTGCTTCTTTTTTACGCTCAAACTATAAAGATGAAATTGTGATTTTTAAGTTCAAATTCTTTCTTTCATTTAAAAAAAAAAAGGATGAAATAAATTTACCCCTGTGGAATCCACTGCGTCAGCCATAACTTCCATCCATCCCTCAAATGTTGCCTGTAAAAACAATAGCCGATACATGAGAGTGAATTTGCAAAAATCTGTCTCTCTGAGGAAGAGAACTTTGATCTTATTAGAAGTGAAAAACAACCCCCTCCCCCCCCCCCCCCCCCCCCCCTGGAAAAAAAAAAAAAAAAAAGAAGAAAAAAAAAAAAGAAGGTATATCTGCTAGCAATGTATAAATCCAATAAGGTAGCAAGCATTTCAGGAAAGGATTAGGTTGTTAATTAAGTTTACTCTGATCATAGTTATAGTCCATTCCACCCCCCAAAAAATCCCAACCCATCCAGCATTTTTTCTAAATAACTTTTATGTCTATTCATGCTTTGTTATGAAAATTTGCATGCAGCTCAAGGTCATTTTATCTTAACTGAATTCCAAATTTGAGCAATATCCAGTCAGTTTTTGACTAGGTCTCTTCTTTGTATTTGCATTTTATGTACCAAGAGGTGTGATGTAAAAGCACGTTTACGATAGTTTTTGGGTTAAAATTGATGATGTCAAAATAATTTTTCATCAAAATAAACTATGTTGAATTATTGTAATTGAATGCACAAAATTGTGACGTTTGTTTAGTTGTAGCCCTACTGATATTATTTTAAAATGACTCTTGAGGAAATTTAAGAAAAATAGCCTGTCTTTTAGTATGTAACGCACCTATCTATACACAACAGATCTGAATCAACACTTAAATTCAGTTAAGCCAAATTTGTATCATCGACAATGCAAAATTTGAAAAATTAACAAGTTACAAAAAAAGTTATGGTGAAAAAACACCATTTTTTGGGGTTTTTTTTTTGTGTGGAATGGACAATAACTGGCATTTCTCAGTTTATTTTCATTAAATCTACAGCCACAGGAGATATTGGAATGACAAAACCGGGCCCAATTATGGGTCATTACGGTTGCATTGCAAATTGTCTTCATCCACAATGTTTGTAATAGAAGATTTTGTGGTTAAATCCATTATATCTGCAATAAAAAGTTCGATAAACATAAATATCTTTAAGTGTAACTAAAGCATCAACTTAGAAATTCATATACTCCAGCTTTCATAGGGAGATACAAAGTGATTATTTTGAAAAACAAACCAATAAGATAATGTTTTAAATTAATTTGTGTACTTTAAACCAAAATGAAAACTCTAAATATTTAAATTTTGGGATGACATAATAATCCAAGTTTACTGTAGAAGTAGAATTTGCAGGACTATTGTTTTTAGCAGGACCAAAATCTATCAATAAGAATATAGAACATATTTTCACGATCAAATTATTACATTACATACAAAAGTTAAGCAAACAGACAACCAGAGTTTCAACAGGCTGTTCACCAGTCAGCCCCAAATGAATTGAATTTTCTGTCAATACTTTGAGAAGTGTTCTTGACAATATGATTTGATGGATACACAAAAGAGAGGGGCACAATGGTTTGCGTTTTGCAAAAGGACTCAATGTAATCAGGCACTTTCCTGCTCCAAATAGGCCGTCTTTTAAAATGATCCCTCTGTGTTATTTAAACTTCTATTAACTAAGCCTTTTAACTGTTGTCATACTTACCACTTGAAACAGAGCAAGGAATCCAATCCCAGCATTATCAAAATTAACATGAGAATTTTCCCAGGACATGTTCAAGTTCAGACATGATGTTTTGTCAGGTGTTTCTACTGCTGTGAGAACTTCTCCGGTTGTCATATTTATGCATTTGAAAAATTTTCCAGCAAAGAACTGCACTCCCATTATACTAAAAATTAGCCAGAAAACCATGCAGACCAAAAAGACATTCATAATAGCAGGGATGGCATTCATCAAAGCGTTGACGACAATCTGATGTAGGAAGACAACATCAAATTCTGTGATAAACCGAATGTGCATCTCTCATTATGTATAAATTTTACTTCTTTTGAAGAAAAAAAAGTATACTAATACAAAATCAAATTTGTTGTTATGCAATTGGACTGTAGGTTAATCATTTAATTTTCTTTAAAAACAAGCAGGGATAGTGATATAGACTCTCTTCAAATCTTAAATCAATTTGATCTGTATGCTTTGAAAATTAAGGTGCTTGAAAGTAAAGATTTTGTAAACATTGATATTTAATTGGGTTGTTCTCAATTTCTCTTAAGTCACATGACAGATGGAAACTGGGGCATTCAACATGGCTGAACCAACACTGTTTGTTAATGAATGCACAAAATTGTGGAGCTGTCTACATGGTCTCTTTGAAGCTAGAATTTTTCATGCACGTACAAAAACTAAGTTCATTGATGGAATGATTATCTAGACAAAAGTATGTAATTCAGAACAACCCCATTAAGCAATTCAAGACGAAAAGAGGCTGACAAGACTTATTTTTCTTTGATTTCTTTTACCTTCATGCCTTGCCATCTAGAAATAGCTCTGAGAGGTCGCAAAGCACGTAGTGTTCTTAAAGAACGGAAGGCTGTAATGTTACTGAGACCTACAGAATCTCCAATCAAGCTCAAGATGGAAATCTGTTGAAAAAAAAAAAAAGGCATAGAACTGAATTGAAAAAAGGGACTCTCTAGTTTGAATGATACTGGAAGAGGATGGGATTAGGGTGGCAAAGACCTTGTAGAAGCTAACTTAAACTTTTTCCTTTTTTTAAATAAAATTTAGAAGTTGTCTATCTTGTTGTTGTTGTTGTTGTTATAAAATTTTGACCTTTACATTCCCTATTTTCCTTAAATAAACTTCTTTTTTTTTTTCTCAAATTTAGGCAAAGTCATTTGGAGCCCCTCTGTAATAAAAAATCTATGAAGTCAAACTTCCCATGTATACTTTGTATTACTTTAAAACTACTTACGCAAACAATGACAAAATCAAGAACTGTCCAAAAGTTTGTATGATGAAGTCAAACTTACCATGCATACTTTGTATTACTTTAAAACTACTTACGCAAACAATGAAAAAATCAAGAACTGTCCAAAAGTTTGTAAAGTACTCTTTCAAGCCAAGCCCAATTTGCTTCAAGATCATCTCTATGATGAATAGGACACAGAAGACAATGTTGCAAATGTTCAGTGCATTCTCCATGTCAGGTTTTTCATAAAGGTAGACATCCTCAAATGCCTGAAAGGATAAATGATAGTAGGTATAGAATATTTTGCACTTCTCTTTTTTTCTTCCTCTTATCAGAAACTGACATAATAATAGTATAATTTCTCATATCCAAAGTATCCCATGTTGTTAATAGTACTTTGGAAGCAAAATTTGTTCTTTATAATCATTGTAAATCATTCACAGGACTGATAGAAAAAAAGAGTACTACAGTTAATTAAGAAAATAGAGGGATACATTTTTCTTAGTCATCATTATATTCCAGAAATGCAACCCTTCAAAGAATAATGAGCAATAAAGCACATAAAATTCACACCTCTTGCCGAAAATGCAATGGCAAGTAAGTTTGAATGATTGAAACAAAAGCAACCAGCCATATTTACTTTTTAAATCTAGTTAAGGAGATGATGTTATGTCAATCATTTTTGGATTCATCTGGCTGGGTATGAGTCAAACCCAAGAACATAATTCGGCAATATTGATGGCCAAATATAAAATTTTTTGTTGAGGTAAAAGAACAATTTTTAAAACTATCAAACTTTAAATATTCAGTAAACAATTTTCAATATAAAGTAAACAATTTTTTTACAACTTTAAAAAGCCAAATTGCATTTGCAGAGGTCTGACTCACCAAGGTTAGACTGCTTCCAATGATAATGAGAAGAATAATAGTCTCAAAAGCTTTGTGATCTATAATCATTTTTGTTCCGGTTCTAAATTTGAAGAAACACTTTCCGCAATTACTCTCATTGTAGGCTGTTAGTATAGACATTCTGTTTGTTGATGTTGTTGTTGTTGTTTGGGGTTGGGAGAGGGGGGAAATGGTATGAAATAAAATAAAAGTCATGACAATTGAATTTGAAAAAAAAAAAGGACAAAAGTATCATCTGCAACAAAAAAACATTCAATTACACCAACACACTCTATCCATAGTAAAAGGATATAATATGATACAAATTATTGTACAAAACAATTCTATCTACTGGGACCAGCTGCTGTTGACTCAGCTTTTACAAACCAAGAAATCAAAAGAAAAAGATTTAACAAGGTATGTTGAATTTTTCTATCAATGGATTTGTCTCTGATGATAAGAGTCAGATTTCAAAATGTTTAATTTGCTCTTCCTTTCAAAGATAATTAATGGCATAATGTCTAGAAATTCTCTTCAAGCATTATAGAGAGGAATTATTGCTTATTTTTTAACACTGATGTTATGAGACAGAATGATGTTAAGAGACAGAGAAAAAGATAGGTGAGGGGGGAGAGAGAAAGAGAACTGAAGAGAAGACAGAAAGTAAGAGACAGGGAGAAATATATAAAAATATATATGAAACAGTACTGTGTGCAGTTGCTATAAAGCCCCCTAAATCAAAGCTAGTCTTTGGTTTGGGTTGAGCACTTTGGGAGTAATGAGCAGGGTTTCTAAAGCATTACCCAAAACTCGTAAAACTATCTGTTTTGCTTGAGTACTCTCTCTTTGCCCAGTTACTTCCCCCGACTTTTCGTGATTTCAGCTAGGCTGCACTGATGAGTGCCACTAAGTACGAAACAGTACTGTCTGCAGTTGCTATACATATATACATAT
>JBCIKM010077388.1:0-14861 GCA_039654465.1 Melibe viridis | reverse complement strand
TAATCTATCATCTTACTTTCCTCTTGGGCGCCTCTATGACCCTCGTGTGTCGTGGTGCCCTAAAACCACCAATAAACGATCTCTACTCTTTCCTAATTAAACAACATATAAGAATGATTTTATTTGATTCATGCTTTCATTGAATAATAAAATGAATGATATATGGATTTATTCTCAAGACAACTTTTTTTATATAAATTACAAAACACAATGTAAATGAATTTCCATCATTTTTTTTATTTCAGAGGGGGAATTGCTGAAAGTTAGTGGTCGCCGGACTCCCTCTGAGAGACATGTTTTCCTTTTTGATGGTTTGCTGATTTGTTGCAAAGCTAATCCAAGAAGAACATCCAATCCTGTTGTTCACTGTGAATACAAATTAAAAGAAAAATTCTTAATACGAAAGTTTGAGGTCGTGGACAGAGATGACACTGATGGTAAGCCAGTTAGTAGAGAAATATGTTTTAGCTCATGCCTACCCCCTCCCCCATCCCACAAAGAAAACAACAACTAACAAATAAAACAGAGACTTCACCTAATTAGTACCTGAGCAAAGAAATAGCATTTGGCTTAATTATTGATGTAAACATAAATGATTTTAAAATGCAATAATTTGGGTAACCTTTCTACGTATCTTTAATATTATTGTTTTATACTTGATTGGAATGCAGGATCCAGGTTGTAGTTCATTTTTGGGGAATAATCCTCTACATAAAGGAAGTATTTTTTTAATAGTGACAATAAGCCATAGAATTAATTTTATCACTGGCTATTAGATAGATCTCTGATTATTGGTTGTTTGTCATATTTGCAGAGTCAAAAAATGCATTTGAAATCCGCCTGAAGAATGCGAATGAGATTCGAACAAGGGATCAAGCAAATTTCATTCTCCAAGCAAAAGCAGTTGAAGACAAGTTTAATTGGATGTCTGCTCTTGTGTCTTTGCAAACAAGAAGGTATATTTTTTAAAGGGAAAGTTACTTGTTCGATGGATTTTATACTGCAAATTGCATTTAACAGCTCATGTTCATTGAAATGTGTTGACACAAGGCCTTAAAACTAAATGAAAACTATTATCTGTAAAAATAGAAGAGAATGATGACTTAGCCCATTGTGCTTTTACTCTGAAATTGAGCTATATTTGAGTGGATGTGCTTTCAGACTTGTTTTGAGTACTGTTGTTTAAATTAGAGTCCATTGATGGGTTCATTACCTACTTTGGCTCAAAGTTACACATCTTTTCAGCTAGGTAGGTTTTGCACCTAATAGGGAAGCTTGGTTTGATTTTTGTTTTTTTGGGAATTTATAATTATTTTTTTTATATTTGTTTCATTAAAAAATATTCTTTACACAGTATGTTGGAGCGATGTCTGGATGCCAAGCTTCGTGAAGAGGAGAAAAACAACCCTTTAATTTCACCATCAGCTGACTCGTATGAGTTTGCTGTAGAAGATTCAGAGGAAAACATCATCTTTGAAGAAAACCAAGAGTCCTCTTATGAAAGCCCTCTTATCAAGGTAAAACTCATTTCAGATGAGAAATGTATTTTAGCCATGAGGAAACAATTATTTATGTTTCTTTAATAGTATAGGCATTCTCCAGAAATGAAACTCGCAAAGAGCGAAATCAAGTCCTACCAAACGTGGTTAATATTTATGCCCTGTTGTCAGAGCTAGGATTTTCTTATTCTTGTCTTCATATGACAGCTGAGAATTTCATAATTGAGGGATCTCTGTGGTTTGTTAGTATTGTTGCTGGTTTTGCTTTGTCACATGACAATAAAAGCTAAAAACAAACAAAATAACACAACTTGTTTGATGAGATTGAAAATGAATGAAAAGTAATTTACCAAAAGATCAATTCATCATATGAGTCGCTGAAATTCCTAATGATTGTAAAATCATTTGTTTATGAGTGGATTGAAGTTGGGAAACTGTTCAAATAGTATTTATGGAGGTGATGGGGGAGTGGTGAGAGAGGGGTAAAATACGTTTAGAGTAAACTTTTCTTTGGATCTGCCAAAATCTGTAGATTCAAACATTTTTGATGGTTTTCAATTCAAATGTTATGGGCAATGGTAGAAGGAAAAAAAAGAAGAAATGAGTGCCCTTTGAAAAAAAAAAATTTAAGTGTTAAGTTTACAATGTAAACCATTTGTTATAAGTTTTTCATATCCTTGACTGTATTCTAAAAATTAACCTTCACAATATGATAGAAATGAAAAGAAAGTAGGTGCATGATTACAAAAAGATAGATGAATAACTTTGTGATCATGTACAATTTTGGTTCTGAGGAATGTTGTCCTTATGAGCATGTATTTCTCCTGGTTACATAGGATGTACAGTAACCTGCATATTATTAAGATTTGTATGGGGACATTTTTTCCCTTGTTATTTTGTATCTGAGTGTGAGTTTATTTTCTTTTTGCTATTGTCAACTGTTTTGAGGCCTCGGCAAAAAGGCGCTTTATACATAAACTATCATTATTTTTGTTATACATGGCAATTGTACTTTAAGAGGATTCATCCCTCAACAATTTGTCATCACACAGTTTTATAGAATAAGTGTCCGTGGTGAAGTAGGGGTTAAAATATGAATATGACCTCATTTTTTTTCAATAAAATAACACTTTTACATTATTATACATTAATTTCATTTAAAATTTTTTTTTTTTTTTGTCTTTCAACAGGGCGGATTACTTGTCAAACTTGTTGAGAGATTAACATACCACATGTATGCTGATCCTCGTTTCCTGCATACGTTCCTCCTGACTTATCGTTCATTTTGTACTCCCAGAGAGTTATTAGAACTATTAGTCAAAAGGTAATTGTTTATTTTCTAATTTTAAACCTAATTTTGTGTTTTTTTTCCATCTTTTTGAAAAGGTAACCATGGATTTCCCTATTTCTATCATTTAATCTTACTGCAACCTTGAGGAAAGACGTGTTAGAATTCTCAAAGTAATGAAAGCCATATTTATACTTTGCAAGCAAAATTATGCAGGAAATGTTTTTCCTGTTTTTTAAATGAATTATCTATCAGGAACAAACTAAAAAGAACAATCAAGTTTAAAAAATGTATGATAAAATCATGTCTTATGAATCGGAAAATAGATTATTCAACTGTGTGTCATGTTTTGGAACAGTTTTGTAAATTGTTTCTTTTCCATTAATAATCATTATCAATGTGTAACCAGTGGACCTTTATGATAATTTTTTAAAAATTATTTTTGTGAAGATTTAATATCACAGAACCAAACCTTGGGGATAAAGATGACAGTGATGCAATCAAAGTTCGTGAGGATTTGAAACGCTTCAGAACAGAGTATATCAAACCGGTGCAATTCAGGTATGTTTGTAAAATTCTTGTTGTTTTCCTCAACAATGTGTTATATTTGCATTTCTTTTGTCTATCCTTCTCTATATTTATGTAGCTATCAATTTTCCAAGGCAGGTTGGGTTTTTTTCCAATAGTATGGTTTCAGACTGATTTTCTGAAGCGATTATACAAGTCCAATAAAAGATCCAGCTTCTCATTTGAAAAATCTTTTATGCTATCATAAGGTTACCTTTTTATCTTAAGTGATATTTTAGCCCCTTTTATCTTGATTTTGAATAATCTTTCAATCCTTTATATCTTAATTTAATATAAAATAAACCCTTTTTGTCATAATTTTAGATGCACTTTTAGGTGGTTTCTTTTCCTGTCAACTCTTTCCAAAATAGTGTCGATAGTCCTGTGCTGTTTTCCTTTTTGTTGTAAAATCTTTACAATTCTTCTTTTATGTTTGTTATGTGACTGCATTGATCATCATTTTATCATAACATTTTTCTGTTTTTAAAATATTCTTCAGAGTTGTAAATGTTTGTCGGCATTGGGTAGACAATCACTTTTACGACTTTGAGAGGGATCCAACCCTTCTTGACAGTCTCAACAACTTCCTGAAATCTCTCAAAGGCAAGGCTTTGAGAAAATTGGCAGATTTTGTCTCCAAAAGTATAACAAGAAAGGTAAATTTTCCTGTGTCTGTACACACTTTCCACTTGTTTTCAGTGTAACAGCCCTGGTTTATTTCCTGTAAGAATACCCTGGGACTGTAGCCAAACCTTGTGTAAAAGAAAACCTTTCTTTCACTTAGATGATGTTATTTAGTCATTTTTTCCTTTCTGTCTTTCTGCCCAATGAGAATCAGGCTTTCTCTTGTGCAGATTTTTTTGAAAGAGAAGAAGAAGAAAGAAATTGGCTACTTGTTTTTGTTTTGGATTTGGCTTTGATTTTATTTGGGCATATCTTTCACTTGCCTATGGGCCTATTTTTGCTGAAAATGTCAATTTTTTATTTGATTGTAGTTAAATGTTGGTTTCTGTGAAGCATACAATTCAGATTTGTGCCTTTAAAAAGATAGGATTTTGCTCTCAAAGTTCCATGAATTTGAGAAATATTTTTCCCTGAATTTTTCAGATGGAAAGTTCTAACACTGAAAGAGAGTTTACCTTTCAAGAAACTCCTCCCAGAATTGAATGGCATTTAGCTCGAGAGCAAAAAGATTTCAATTTGATGACTGTAAGTATCAGTATAATGTACGAAAAAAATTTTTTGTCTTTAGCCAACAAGTATGTATTATTTATTTAGTACTTCTTCTCTTCTTTGGTTCTATACTAATAAGCAAAAGAAGCAATGGCCACCCAACAGTTGGATTCTTTTCTCAAATTGTTTTTTACGGATGTTGAAAAGGTTACTGTGTTCGAGCAACTTCATACTAAAGTGTTGTTTAAAGTAATTGATATGTACACTTACTGTAATTAAAATCTGAGGTTTGTTAATGGGTGTAATTCTGACTTTTTATTAGCAGCTGTGTTAATTGTTTTTGATCTCTAGTCAAATAGACATGAATTAAAGTAATCTTAACAGAAACAGACTTTTTAAAAATTCTGTCAAAAACATTGATGAGAAGGATTTTGATAATTTTTTTTATGGACCTTTTGTTGATTTATGTTGCTTATTTTCACAGCTGCATCCAATTGAAATTGCTCGACAAGTGACCTTGTTGGAGTTTGAGTTGTATAGGGCAGTGAAGCCATCTGAATTGGTTGGAATGCCATGGATGAAAAAAGACAAAGAACAAACAGCTCCTAATGTACTGAAAATGATGCATTTTTCTACACATGTAAGTTTCAGGACACTTTTCCTGCTTGATAAGCAGTGTTTACTTTTATTTTTATTTTGTTCTTGTCAAGGAATAAAACGTTTAAAGTTATTGTGTTAAATCTAACTTTTAACTAAAACCCAGTCTGCAGATGCTATGATCTGGACTTGTGCCTTCCATGGATGGTCAAGTATAAAAATCAGGCAATGTTGATCAAATTTCATAGTCAACTCAAGGGAAAAAAACAAGTGAGCTATTTGCTGAGTTGCATTGTCCTTTCTACAGCTATAGCTGTAAGCATCATGCATGTCTGTGGGTATGGCACTTATCCACACCAATATTGTCATACTGGAAATGAATGCATAGCGGCCAACTGCCACGATAAAATCGTAACTGTTACAATTCGACCCACCAGGCACTTTGTTTGAAAATTTAATAAAAAAGAAATTAGGCCGTGTCTGAAGTTTAAGCACATAGAGAGCTGGTATACGGTATCATAACAAAGCATTAGAGCAAGCATTGGACATCATAGTTGTTGGGTATAGTCTATCACTGCCTGGTTTGTCCTGTCTCGTTGAGGCCTTAATGTGATACCTTACTCTACCCTCTGCAGAATACATCTGTCACTGAATAATTCATATCAACTACCTTTATGCAATTTTACAGTTTACCTATTGGTTGGAGCTCTGTATCCTTGAAACCCCAAATTTAGAAGAAAGGGTGGCTGTGATGTCCAGAATAATTGAAATCATGATGGTATTACAAGAGCTCAATAATTTCACTGGTGTCCTCGAGATAAGCAGTGCCCTCAACTCCGCCCCAATTCATCGGTTGGAACATACAAAAAAGGTAAGGTTAAAAATTTGCCTCTCTAAACACCAAAACCTTTAAAAAATGTGATGGCTTGCGTATGTACATTTAAAAAATACTTTGGGGCAAGGGTTTGTTAAAATGTTTGTGGATAGTATTGCTTAAATAAGAGGTTAAAAAGCCATCTGACGCCCGTCTTGTTGTCCTAATATGCCACACTCAAAAAGAATGGATTTTTAAAAAATGTTTATTGATAATCATATTCAGTATACAAGATAAAGGCCTAAAGCTTCACAGTCTAGTCTCCAGGACCCTGCTTTTGCCCCTTCCTTTAAATTCTGCCGCAATTAATTCTTTCCTGTATATATCTACTCACTTCTTCTGTTTGCTTGTCCCTCTCTTGACAGGTTGCTGATAGATTTTTTTATTGGAGGATTTTTTGTTGCAATTTTTGAAGCCAAATGTCCTGGACAAGATTTCAGGAATTAATTTTAAATTTTGTCCACACAGCTGCGTAACAAACAGTCCATTTTTTTCAATTTCCAATGGCCAAAGGTTCTTTGATGTGTGGGATAGGATTTAGTGCTTGATTCCTACCTACCTAAGGACCAAGGAGTAGCTACATATTAAAAAAAACCTTACTCAAGCTAGTTTGCTATTGGTGTCTGCCACCTTCACATTGAGATGCAAGCACTTCAACACTTTGTTGTTTTTTTTTCTCATAAACTTTTCTTTATTAATTGTTCAAACTTACGTGAGTCTTGTAATATCTGATCCTCAGGAACTGCCTCACAAGTACCAAAAAGCTTTGGAAGAGGCATCAGAGCCTCATGATGGCCATCTCAAGAAGTATATTGAAAAGCTGCGGTCCATTAACCCCCCTTGTGTTCCTTTCCTGGGTAAGTCAACATTTGAAGAATAAGATACCACATCATCCCTGTCCTGTGCAGCTGACACAAAAGTTGCATCCTCCCTTCTTTTATTAAAACGTCTAAATAGTGGTATACAGCTGTCATTTTCCCCTCACATGTGACTTCTCTTAAAAGTAAGGTTGATAAATGAAGTTGCAATTTATCCCTATCTGCCTTGAGATTCATGCTGATAAAAAAAATTGTCTTTCTATTTTTAGGTTTGTACCTCACCAATATTCTTAAAACAGAGGAAGGAAACCCTGACTTTCTTGAAAATAACACAAAGGGCATGCGTATTATCAACTTCAGTAAACGGAGGAAAGTGGCAGAAATAACAGGGGAAATTTTGCAATACCAGAATCAGCGGTACTGTCTGAAAGTGGAAAACAGTATTAGGGTAAGTTAAAACTTTTGCTTAATTATTTTGTGGTCTTTTCTATTTTTTTTAGAAACTTTTCTTTACGTTGCCTAATATAGTAAGAAATTCATCACCCTTAAAACTTTGAGAGTATTACTTTGTTAATAATATGGATAGATTTTTAGGGGAGGTCATATTGGAGTATTAATGTTTCCTTCCTTGTAAACAATTTTGACCTTTAGTGTCAAAACTTACTCAAATATACTTTGTATTAAAGAAATGATTTCTCGGATTCTGACAATTCTTTTTATTGTTGTTGTTGCTCTTGTAGGACTTCTTTGCCAACCTTGATCCTCTCGGAGACAGATGTAAAACTGTGAAGGAGCTGGAAGATATTCTGTACAATTTGTCATTAGAAATTGAACCAAGGGAGGAAAAGCTTCCCAGATTTGTAAGTGTCATTTGTCCTGTTACATGGTGTCCCAGTAGCTCAGTTGGTAAGGTGTTTCACTCTCACACTGAAGGGTATCTGTTTGAACCCTGGCCGGGGCTATCCTGGTTTGCCATGGACAACATGGGTGATTCCTTTTGGTATCGAGTGTAAGCACGATGAATATTCCCTATTCCCTTCATGGGGGCCAAGCCACACTCTTTCATGTTCGCAGACGGACAGGCCAATATATTTTTATTATTTGTATTATGCTTTTGTTGGTTTTTAGAACGACAAGCCAATGTATTTTTATTATTTATATTGTACTGTTGTCGGTTTTGAAAAGATCGGAAAATTATTAGTGATTGAAATTTGATGTATGAGGATAGATTTCGATACTTGAAAGTGCTCCTTTGAGTTTAAGCAAGTTACAGATGTAAAAAAAACTTAAGGAAAAGAAAAAAAAAAATGGTGGGTTTTTTCTAACTTTGTTTCCAGCCCAAAAAGTATACAGAGTATTCCCTGAAATCACCTGGTATCAAGCCATCAGCCAACCGGCATGGGAGCAGTACCAAAACCACTTCTATCCCCCCGTTCAATAAAGTGTCAGAAGATGAAAGTGCATCTCCTTCTGAATGTGTCACTCCAACATCTCCCAAGCCTCAGAGTCCTTCAGCAATAAGTACAGCTAATAGTGTGTTTGCCAACTCACCAGGTAGAGTATGGAGCGAGTGTGTTTTCCATTTTTACAGTTACAACTTCTGTATGATAATTGGAAGTGAATAATACTTACTTGAATTAATGAGGACATGTAAGTTTTAAAAAACATTTTTGAATAGGGAAAAAAAAGGTGCTGGTATGTACCAACCACTCAGTTGGGAAGAATAAAGCTTCCTCTCTTTGCAAACATAGTTTATCTCTTCCTGAATCTCATTGAAGTGTGCTGATCCATAGTGGAATTATGGGCATGAACACATTCAGTGTTACATTGTTGTTAGAAATTTGTCAATTCAGGCTTTTGCTACAAGATCAGAATTTGATGTATCTTTCTTTTGCACAGTGATAAAATGTTATAGTAAACATAATCCAAATAAAAACCTTTTTTTCATATTTTAACTAGGTTGCTTTTTTTTTTTCGCTTTCTTTAGGAGCTTGTTCCAGTCCCAGTCAGTCAAGCATGATACATCTAGCTGAGTTATCAGCTGGTTTAGAGGACATTGAACACAGACGCTGCCCTCCTCCTCTACCTCCTCGTAAAAGGGGAAACTCTACTGCCTTCCCGGATCCTCCACCCACGCCCCCACCCCGGGTTGAAAGTGACAAACCACCTCCAGTTCCTCCACGACCAACTTACAATCACTCGTCCTCATCAAATGCTTTTGTCTCATCACCAGTCTCTCCACTTTCGCGTTCTCACAGCCTTTCAAATTCCAGAAACTCTTCCAGTGACACTGCATTTTTCCCTAGCAATAGCACCCTTCCCCGGCACAGTGGCCTGGAGCGCCATAGCTCTGAAAGAAACTTTCCTGTCTCTTCCATGGAACTAAGCGGCAGTCAGGAATCTCCTGACCACAAACCAAGCTTACCCCCAAGGACTTACCGTGCTCATCTTTCAAATGTACGAAACCAGTCAAGCTAGAAGTGTATTTTCAGTGAAATTATAAAGTACTGTGTTAAAGTTTGGTGAAATCTTTTCCCAAGATACAGGTTTGTGTTTGGTTTTTCTGTTTACCTATACTTCAGTCCTCACAAGAAGTTTGGTAAAACAGGCTTCAATCAACATAATATAGTCAATGACAACCAAAGTGTATCTGTGTACAAAGTTTGTATTCTTCGCGCTGAGAAAATGACTGTTCTCGTCAACAGATATGTTCATCAACTTCAAGGCTTGTTTCGTGATGGCAAACAGCAAAAGCTGATATTAGCAATTTATATTGTGATAGTATTTTTAAACATAACAATTTGTTCAGTTACTCCTGGTTTGCATGCATGCAAGCCCTTTTCATTCACCTCATAAACTGTTGAAGAGGGTTGTCATTTTTTCATGTCTGAAATCTGATGGCAACCTGATTGTGTGTCATTCATTTGGACATAACCTGATATTCCACAGAAGCAAACGATAATTTTTTAAGCAATTAGATTTTAAAGTTGTTATTTTGATGGCTGATATGGTTTTTTTTTTCAAGCAAGAACCCCATTTCTGTGTCAGTACATACCAAGGTGAATTGGATTGTTTATGATTACTTAAATCAATGAATTAATGAATATGTTACTTGTTTTCCATGAAAAGCATGGATGGTGCTAATTAGTATGTGTGTCAAGTGATAACTGCATGTCTGGTTAGGAAGGCATTTCATTTTGTTAATTCCCACTGTGCAACTCCTTTTCACCAGCATTTAGAAATGGAATGTTGTTGACTGATTTGATCGTCTTCCATTTAGTCACTTTATTTGGTGGCATAAAAAATAATTGCATATCTGATGCATAAAGCAATAATGCTGTATCATTTTTAAAAGTTACTTAAGGTTATACTGTCACTTAAATAGGGACCTTGAAATTCTTTGCATCATTTTCTTTGTCAGACGTACCATCCCTTTTTTTTTCTCAGAACCAGTCATTGCTTTTCCTGCTGTTTTTCTGTTTTCAAAAGTCAAAGACTAATATTATTCAGTTATCAATTTTATGCATAACCAAAGGATTTTCTCTTTCGTAGTGGTGAAAAAAAAATTTGTTAAACCTTAAGTTAAGCATCTCCTACACTTTGTAATAGATTTTCCATTGGTGAGCATTTCAGGAGTTATTGGGAAAAATGGCTACCCTCCTTTAAAAAATCCTAACTTGATAACCACTCGATATAACATCATGAAACTTGCAAGATGGATAGAGTTATGACTTGACATCATTCTCAATTGGTCAAAAATCTGATAGTCATTCCAAAAAATCATTTATGGATTTAGAAATCTCAATCATTAGTCTGGAACACGCTCATTTTCAATTTTGTCAAACCCAGCCGTAATGACGTAACCCAAATGATATCAAAACTCATTCCACCAATGATCGTCAATTTCACCTTTAGACTCAATTTAGACACTCAATCAAACAATTAGAACAAAACATTGCGTGAAAATAATGTTTGTCTTTTTGAAAAGGTGTGTACTAAGCACATTAGTTTTATCAAAGAAATTTTAAAAAGTAAAATCACAAGGTTTGGTGGATTTCAAAGCGATGAAAAATTCTGGCTCAGGAAGAGCATTTTATTCACTTAGTGTAAACCACCTTATGGCTGGTCATATGTTATGATTTTGTAATCCCAAGGACCACTCCAATACTGTAGTGTTTTCTTATTATTTTTTTATTATTATTATTTAAAATACTATTCAAGGAAAAAGAGTAATTATACTCAGGCACTTCAAATTTATATTACTCATGACTGTCTAAAAGTAAGCAATATTTTCATGTTGTGCTCTTTTAGCTTATAATGGTAAAATGAATACCTTGTTAGAGAGGACATTTTGGTGTCATCCTTGTTTTTCTTTTGATACCCTTCATGTGGAAAAATTATTGCTGAAATTGTCTTTTCACAAGTTGATCAGTCTGTGCTATGTTACCAGTTGTCTATGATAGAATTTCTCTTCCTGCATGGCATACTTCTTTTCAATGTGGAAGGTGTCTTTGTCTGGAGATTTGATGTGTCCTATTCTCACTGAATGATTAGAGTTTAACAGTCTGATCAAATTATTCTAAGGAAAAACTTTAAAAATATCTGTTTCATGGTATACTTCAATTATTTTTTTCCGTGATTTTTCATCTGTCTTTGATTTTTGGCCTTGCCACAGAAAAACAGTTTTTTATGCCATCAAATTAAGGTTGTTTTGTTTTTTTGTAAAAGGTAGTCATATATGAATATCATTTAAAAATCATTCAGCATGAAAAGATTAAAAATATTCCATTAATGTTGTCAATAATATCTGGAATTTGTTAATGTCCATTCACATTTATTGGAGGGGGATGGGGGGTGTTTTGTTTTGTTTTGGTAAATTGGAAGAATAAAAAGCATTGAAGTGTGTGACCCCTTTTTGTTAAAGAAATAATACAGTGCTACTGCATTGAAGGGCTTTTTTATGAGATTGTTAGGTTTTGGGACACAACTAGCTCTTGTATTTGGTCTTCACTTTATCAGATATCATTGAGTGTAAAAAAAAATTATCTGGAATAATTACATTAAAACAGGTGCTGTGTTTTTAAGCCAAACATTTTTCATACAGGTAATTTGATCATCAAGATTCCCCAGCTCAGACCTGTCTTATTTTGGTTAATCAGATTAGGAATACTCATACTTGTACCATATCACTTTCATTCTGCACATTGGCATAGAATCATAGCTTCATCATTGAAAAGCACCCATAGAGAGACTCACAAAGCATCATTTGAAGATTGAATCATTTTTCTTGAATAAATCTCTTCCCCTCTCAACATTGACCTTTGCATGATGTCTTCTATCAAGTGAATTGGTCAGAACATATTCACTTGTGTTGAAGTGAAAGACAATTTTGAAGAACAAGATATGATTTATTTGTTCACACAGGCTTAAGATTAAGTCATGAAGTTGATTTTTCTCCCCTTGGAAAACTAAAACACTCTTGTGTCAAGAGTATTCAGCCTGATGGATAATTAAAAAGGTGTCTCAAGCAGAGGACCCTGCCTGGTTTAAATTTGACTGATCCTCACTAAGGACCCTCTAAGTATAGCATGCTGCAACATTGGGAATACTGTATTTTATCTAATGAAAAACTTCATTACAGAGAGTATCAGTCACATTAACATACAGAATGGCTGTGGTTCTGAGGGAAAGTGCAGTAGTTATATCAATGGTCCAAGGTGGTTTTCAATACGTGTTAAAAATCCACAAATAAATGAAAAGGCCATGTCTTGTTTATAATTGATAGGATACAAACTTTACTGATGGTTCCATACTGTGTTTTTTTTTCCAAATTTTCGTTCTCAGAAACCTCTCATCGATAAGTAATCATGTCATCGAACTCCTGTAACCCACAACACTTTATGCTGGGATAACAGGAGTCTTGTTTCACATTGACGATTTGTTCTTTCAATCATCAATATAAACATTATACACCACATACCAGGCTCTTGCTAATTGATATTATTATGTCCTTATCTCTTCGGGGGTTTCCCAAAACAATTTGTCACTAATAATACTTTTAATTCTTGCCGGTATTGGTCACACCTGAACAGAAAACAGATTGCTTCATATGAAGACTACAGGATCAGCACTTTTTACTGTAGGCATCTCAAACAGAAAAAAAAAAAACCAACTCAAAAGACATCCTGATTCTTGTCTTTATTTATTCCAGAGGATTCTGTCAGCTGATCCTTACTTTCCTCTGATGGTCCAGAAGAGGGTTCATATCCTCTCAATATGTCTAGATATGTGAATTATTAAACTGAAGGCTTATTATGTCATTGTATATGGGAAGACATGGTACAAAGCCAATGATCAGACAGAAAAAATTTATATTTGTTAAAATTGGTAGTGCTTGTTATGAGTGTGAAGAAAAAAACCATTAGTATCAGGACTTCTGTATCATGTAGACTGCCTAGTTCAAGAATTGGCTAAGTTTGTTTCTGGCAATTTCTCTCTACCGCTACTACAAATACAGAGAGGCAGGGTTTGCAATTGAATGCAACAAATTTTCTTCATGCAATTAAATACTGAAAACAACCCACAACGTCATCTAAGAGATTAAAGCTTAGCTTGATATTGTGCTTTTGCAACATTTCTCTCTTTTTTTGATCACTGTAATGAATGGGTATTACATTTCTATAACTGGACAAAAACTCACACACAAACACGTCGTATGGAAATAACCAATTTCAGAGGGAAGAGAGCCAAGCCATTTAAGGTAGCTAATAGGTTTGGTGTTAAGAGGATTGCCTTCTCAAATAATTTGCCTCCTGCACAAACACTCAATTTACCTTTCTTTGTGCAGGTATTTGCCTGTAACACATAGTATGGGTAAGACAAGACTTGATGGAGGGTATGGGGAAGAACATGTTTGGAAATGCAGTTGTGTCGTTAAAGGTTCCAAAATCAAGTCATAAAAAGAGTAATTTTTTAGTAAGCACATGATAAAACCATAAAGAATTGATTTGAAAGATCTTGTGCTATGAATTTTTCTCATTTTGAAAAGTCCATTTTAGAAGATAAATCTAGATTATGTTGAGGAAAATCTTGGTTAACATTTTAAAAAAAAGATAGACAAGATTAGTTGAGTTGGATATATTTAATATGCTCTTTTTTTCTCTCTTTTTTTTTTTTTCTCCTTAGAGTCACTGATTAAAATATTTTGGATTAAAATTGGTTGGAAGAAGTACTTAATATGGAAGTGGCGTATTCAGCAGCTTGCTATTTTTTTATGCTTTTTTTCTTTTGCATGTGTGGAAAATATTCCCAAATTATTCCTTCAATTAAGTTCTGCAGCTCCTTGTATGCTATTAGTTTGTTAAAGAAGGTAATGTTTGTTGGCTAACACTAAGCTGAATGTTGTGTGATACCACATAAGTAAGTTGGATTGTTGGGGTTTTTTTTGTCTGTTTTTTCGGGGGGAGGGGGGGGGGGAGGGGAATTTCATTTAATGTTTCAACTTCCCTTCTGTCATAAGTTTTTATCTGGTTTTGTTTTGTTGTTGTTTCTTTTCTTGTCCAGCATGTAGCTAAACGTGTCTCTGATATTCTCTGTCATCCATTTCTTTGTAGAATGATCTTAATCAGCTCATTCAGATGTGCAATATTATCATAGTCTTATGAATAATGATCGTTTCAAATATCAGTAAGTTTTGTACAACTGAAATCTTGTTTATGTATTTGTTGTGATTATACGTTGTTGTTGTTTTTTTCAACAAAGAGGCTTTGAAATACTATAATCAACACATTGCATGTCTCTAATGTAATTATATTATGATTTGTGAATAAACAACCCCAGGATTTGGTCATTCTTTTTATTTTATGATTGTCTTCATTGAGACAGAAATATGGATAGGCATTGATGTGACTAAAACTGTGAATTTCAACTGCTCAGGACAGCAAGACTATCCTTGAAAGCAAAAACCAAAAGCTGAAAAAACAAAACAAACCCAAGCAGATTCAGGATACCAATTTTATGTTTCCTTTTTAAAAAAAGCAATTCCC
>JBCIKM010077277.1:0-14866 GCA_039654465.1 Melibe viridis | reverse complement strand
CTTTAAACCCCCTTTGTGTACAAAAGTACTCAGTACGTTTAACTTGTGACCCTGCAGTCAAGTACCAAAAGGCATGAGATAAGGGATGACCACTGTAGCCTAAACAATACAACAAAAACTGGACTCAGGACAGAAAAGTGTAGGGGAAAAAGTAAGACAAAAAGCTTCATTGAAAGAAAAGAAAAAGAAGTAGAAGAGGTACCAAGGACTCCTCCAACCACAATTCCTCAGTGGACAGACCACTATTGGAGGTTTGTTTGTTTGTTTGTTGGAGGTTTTTTAGTGCCCCACGGCACACGAGGGTCATAGAGGAGACCAGAGGAAAGTAAGATGATAGAATTTGTTAAAAGACGGAACAGATCAACCCACAAACGGCAGAGAGATGATTTACATTAAAAAATAAACATCTCTCAAAACACATATCGACACCACCGAGAGATGATTTACAATGACAAAAAATATCATTCCTCCTTACAAAAATAAGCAATGGCCATCACATATAACAGGACTATGCCACAGGAAGACCCAAGATCTTGAAACACCCTTTGTGTACAAAAGTACTCCGTACGTTTAACTTGTGACCCTGCAGTAATATATCAAAAGGCATGAAATAAGGGATGACCACTGAGGTGCAAACAAGACAACAAAAATAGGACATCACAGAGAAGGGGAAAAAGTAAGACGATAGCTTCAGTGTAAAAGAAATGAAAGGGAAGTGGAATAGCCCACCAGGGACTCCCACAAACCACCCGCCGCCTTTGGAGGGTTTTCACCTCCAGCAGGCGCCGAGGGGACCTATTATACACCCCTTAAACTCCATTTGTGTACAAAAGTGCTCAGTACTTGTGACCCTGCGGTTATGTACCAAAAGCCATGGGAAAAAGGATGACCAATGAGTTGAAAACAAGACCTCAAAAACAGGACATCGCAGAAAGGGGAAACTAAGATGATAGCTTTAGTGTAAAAGATAAGAAACAGAAGTAGAAGTGCCAACCAGGGACACCCAACAACCACCAGCCATGCCTCGCATTAGCTTTTGTTTGTTTGTTGGCGTTTTAAGGGGCCTCACAACACGCATCAGTCATATCATATAATAGTAATAGCCCAGGGGAAAGGAAGATGACAGAATTTGTTGAAATTGAAAGAGAGAACAGATCAAACCACAATCAGCAGAGAGATGATTCACACTTTTAAGTCATCATCTCTCAAAACTCAGATAAACACCACGGAGTTTGTTTATTGGTGGTTTTAGGGCTCCACAACACACCAGGGTCATGGAGGAGCCCAGTGGAATGTAAGATGACAGAAAAGGTAAAGAGAAGACAGATGGCACCAAAACCACACGAGAGATGATTTACACTGAAAATAAATATCTCTCAAAAACCATTGACACCACAATGAGACAATTTACCATGACAAAAAATATCATCTCTCCTTATAAAAATATGGCCTGAACATTAACCTTGAATATCTCTTCAAGCCTGCTCAGCTCCTTTCAAAACAACATAACAATATGTCCGATAGAACCCATACATTATTCCGTATGTGAAGATTTATAACACAATTTTGATAACCAACCTTATGATCAGATTTGGAACCCTTGAGTTATATTATACTAAAAGGCATAAAATAGGGGGTAACCACTGATATGTCAACAAGATAACAAAAACAGAACACCAAAGAAAAAAGGGAAAAGTAAGACAATAGGTCAGAGTAAAGGAAAAGAAACAGAAGTTAAAGAGCCCACCAGGTACTCCAATCAACTGTCTGCACCAGCAGTACCAACAGTAGAACTAACACTAACAGTAATAAAAGTAACAGTAGAAGTGAAAGATGGTTATTTGACATAACAAATCCCTTTAAAATTTTGAGTGAAAGTAAGTCTCTAAATTAACAACACACCAAAATCTCAAAAAAGCATGTTAATTTTATTCAACATAATCCTAATAGGATATATTTACAGCATTGAGAGGCATTGAATGAATCCATGAAGTATGTACACATTCTAATTACAGAGAAACAAATGCATTCACCATGAGCTAAACTATCAAACAGTTGAGGAGAAACAAGAGCGTTTTTCAGGATGGGATAATCAAAAAAAAAAAGATGAAATAAGAAATATAAATTGTAATTCAGAGTCTACTCTGTCATCCACAATTTGTTAAATGCCTCTTGTAAGCTAAGTAGGAATGAAACTTTAATATGGGGCACCAATGTCAACAAAATCAGATGCATGAAACACTGTTTCCATTATTTCAACAGCTGAACACATTAAAACTTAAGACCCTGCACCATTTTTGTTGGGGTTTTTTTCAAAATTCATGAAATTTACAAAAATGTCACGTTTTTTTATCACTCACATAATTTAAGTTTTCAATCCCAGAATAAGGTCAAATCTGCACACAAAAAATTTCTACAATATAACTACAACTTCCTCCAGCAACCAACTAAAAATACTACCACACTTTCACTCACCCGACAATATTATTTTTGATGACCTGCAAAAAACATATTACAGGGATGGAACCGAGCATTGGAAAACAATCTTGAACTATTTTTTTTTTCATTCAGTATGAACAGCCTCTAATTTCTAAAGGTATTGTCATCTTCACTCTGAACATAAACACTTTGATAAACAATTGAAAACAAACCAAGACTGCATCGAGTGAATCTTGCGCACCCAAAAGCTGATCTCCTATACATTCATAGGTACAAAGTGCACTTCAAAGTGCATCAAACAAATTTGAGGTTTCTGTTATTCACCTATTCCAGAGGAATCAGATGTTCTAGTTCTAGGCAGCAGTAATGAGCCAAGAGACACGGTCTGAATGATGGCACTTTGATAAGCAAATGTAAATAAACCAAGATCGAATTAGATATCTTGTTGACCCGGAAATTGGATCCATACCTCCTCCACTAACCCGGATGTAGCCAACAGCAAAGACGAAGCTGGATCATGAAAATTTGAAGTAACAGAAATCTGGCTGGGAAAAGAACTGGGGGTTCCAGAAAAACCGTAAGAGGTTCCATCCCTGATAATATCACTTATATCAAAGAGGCTGGAGTCAAACCCAGTCAAAGATTTGAGTCATTCCTACCAAGACTTCAATGAAAACCTTGCACAAAGTGAACAACAACTCACAGTTAGAAGCATAAGTCACAAAGCTTGTGCCATTTTGTATTTTCAGTCAAAATGGGAGGATTTAAAAAAACAGTCAACAATAAATGACAATTAGAAAAAGGCTCAACAGGAACTCCCCCTCTCCCGATTCATAGTCGTAAAAATTTGGGAATATATTATTATCATGATGCTTTGTTTCCTGTTTCCAGGCAACATGACGGATGAAATGTTCTTTCAACCCCCTCTCCCCACCCCCACTCACACACACAAACATACACACACATACTCAAACCCACCCACCCTGAAAGTAGAATCAACCAGACAAGTCATTACTGTCATACATATCCTGGTCGTATTTTTCTGCTGTCACCACACGTCCTCCAAAGAATCGGGCATTCAAAGAATTGCAGGCTTTTTCAACTTCTGGATGTGAAAAGGATGAGACAAAATTTAAGATGAAACAATCTCAGGACCAGTGTACAAAGCTAAACCCCCTTATCTAATTATAGACAAAAAGTTTTGATTCCTTGCCAAATACAAATATTGTTTGTTGAATCCTGTCTTGAAAGTATAAGAGACATACTGATAGCAGCTTTCAAATATAGTGAGTGGACAATAATTACTTTCATTGCCAAGGGATGTTTCTCTTGTTTGTAAGGCTTAAGCATAAACAATATTATCAGAAAATAAGCAGAGTGGTAGATTCAGTGCCCATCCTTTAGTGACTTCATGCACATGGGTGTCAGTACTCAGACTAAAAAACAGGAAAGTCATATAGCAAATTTTGTAAAACCGGAAACTGAGTAAGGTTATTGCTTACGTCAAAACATTGAACTGAGAGGGGAAATAATTTTTTTTTTTCTTTAATTAGGACGGAAAAAATATGGTGGGAAAAGCGGCAACCCGGCAAAAACAAAACCCACTGGAGAGGACATTTTTTACACTGTGATTCTCCAGGATTGCTGGTAAACCCTAACACTCTTCTTCCTAATGGGTGATGAGTGCAATTGGGGAAATCGTTGAGAGAAGGCCAGAAACGTTCATTTTAGATTGAGGTATAATGCGCATGCGGTTATGTACTTTTGTATACTCGATTTCAGTAGTAGAAAGGCAGACGACCGTCACTATCAATTCAACTAGGTACAAAAGGTCACGATCATTTTCCTTTCTACAATAAAAGTTCATATGTTTTCTAGCTCAAACCTGTGATGAAATTGAGATTTCTTCAGTTGAATTTTGTGGGCCTTTTTAAATTTTTTTTCTTCTCTCTCATTAAGATAAGGTCTCTTTTCATTTGTTTAGTTTTTGTAACCTTAAGGTTTTTGGGTTTGTTTGTTGTTTACATTCGCAGATGTCTGATAAAAGATTGCAGGGGTGCTTGCAATGTCCACCTGCCCAGGCTTCAGGTATGCAGGTTGTTGTCACAATAGGAGTGAGTCTGGTAGTTAATGTGTTGTGTCACGCTGAGTGGAGCTATGTCTTATTGACAAGTGACTAAACTACAAAACTGAGCATCGTTATAAATGAAAATGTGGAATTCTGATTCACTTGTTTGTCTCATTGTATTTTCAGGGAACTTTTTACAAGCTTTTCATTTCAAACATAAAAATAGATGAGAGGAAGGACAAATGCAAAGGATGCAAGAGAGACTGACCTTCCTGCGATGAAAACTCAACAAAAATCTTGACAATGACCTCAGCATCTTCCTCTTCACTTTGCCTCTCCTGGTAGATGATGACTCTGATTACTGTCCCAAATTTACCACACTCATCTGTCACTTCACTCTCCAGGTCATCATCCAAATCTTCAGGGCCCACCATATTCCTCAGTACCATCACTCGACACTTGAAGAAAGAAATTAGAAAAGTGTTGATTGAAAATTTCTCTTTCCCCTAGTTAAGCCAACTGCCAACCAAAGTTCTCAAACCATCAAGTCAATTCTAAAGGATCTAAAAAAAAAAAAAGAAAAAAGATAGTTGTGTAATTCCTACAGACAATCATTAAAACATTATTCAAAATATCAAAATAACAATATAACAGTGCAAACAGAGCAAGCAAATCAAAGAAATACTTCTAAAAGAAAAATACCATAAACTGAAACCAAAGCAAAATAAGCAGATTAATGACCTAGCGATTTTCCCTCAAACATTCCCTCAGATCAATGATATCCTGAGACAAAGTGGTGAAAGAAAAAAAATAAATCAGTATAACAAATCTATTGTCGACGTACTACCGCCTCCCACAGGTTAACATCACCAAATGAACCTTATTAACTAGTCTTAGAGGGTTACACTGCCCATCCAGCACAGTGTCAGTATCATAAATGCTATAATCTCAATAAAAAATTTTCTTTCTCAATTTGAGCAAAGGAGGGTCTGAGAAAAGAAGAAAGCAAGACTATCCCAGAGTTATGTCTCACAAAGTATATGCCTTCAGAAAGAAGCAATATTACGTGATTAGAAATTCAAGAAAGGACCCGTCTATGGTCAAAAATCAACTCTAATTAGTTCAAAATTTATTGGACATATTATCTTCTCAAGAACACAGTCACAACACAATGGGTCTCAACTCAGAATTTTAGAAAAGGATGAACTTTTCAAGTGACCAACGTCCATTTTCACTGAAACATTCCTACGGTTAACTTTCACCTGGGGTACCTTTAATACATTCAGCAAGAAAAAGGCTTTCAATAAAGGTTTTGAGTAGACGAAAAAATGGTGGGATATTTAACTTTCATAATGCACGCAAGAGAGCAGGGCTGTCAAAAAGCAGGAAACTTAGCAGCCCAGTGTGTACGATGATGAAGTGCATATTGTAAGCGGAGGAAAACGACTGAGCCAAGACAAAACGGCAGGTCATTATGATAGCGGAAAATTGACCCCAACGAACAAAACCACACATGCTCACAACGAAAACAAAACAAAACAAAAAAAAGTAACAGGGAGATACAGTCAGGAGCATCGCTCTTCACTGAGCTGCCTCTTGATTTGGTTGATATTTCATCAATACAATGGAAAGATGCTTGACAAGATTAAAAAGTCATTTCAGCTTTTAATTTTGTTTTTGGTGCAACTTTGGGAACAAAAAAATATGATATGCATTCTTGTTTTAAGGTCTAATTTGGGATCCTTTGATATTTATAGCTGCACTATAATTAAATGACGAGATGGGACAGGACAAGATGAAGGATGGCTTACATCTGATTTTCTCATGAGTTTTTGCATGACCATATGCCTTGCATTGCTGCCACTGATCTCCATGCTCTCCTGCTGCTCCAGTGTTTGAGCCACCTCATCAGCTGCTGAACCCTTATCCTCCGGCTCTGGGGCTGGTGCTGCCACCAATCCACTCACAACTTGTGAAGGATCTGCAACAGCAATCTGACCTGTGGCCGGATCTTTCTTTAGGGCCATGGCATTCACCATAGCTGCAGCTAGTGCTGGGTTGGCACCCTGGCCCATGCCTAGAGACGGAGGTAGTGAGGCGAGGCCGATGGCCGGAGGATTGGCAGCTGGAAGTGTGGGGAGGACTGGAGATGTTTGAAGAGACATAAGAGGGACAGGAGGGGCTGAGGGAGGTTTGGGCATGGAGGGGTGAGCAGGGACAGTAGGTGGAATGGCAATGGTGTTGGGGCTGGTTTTCACCACACCACCTGCCCCACCAAGAGTAGGTAGAGCAAGCCCTGGGGGAGCCTGAAATAAGCAAAAAAAATACAAATTCAAAACTATGACCAAGAAACATATGTAGTCATTCTACGTATACATTATCTCTTCCTGTCTGGGGTCTGAATGTTTCAACAAACACTTTCAGGCTATACTTTTGTCACTTAATCCACTGACATGCCTCTTAAAAGTATAAACTGCTGTCACTGCACTTATAGCATAGACAACAAAAAAAGTAACCATACCATTGTTGCACTGAAAAAGCATAAATAAATAGTATCAAAAAGAAATAAAGTATGCAAACTCAATATGATATCTATAGATCTTGGTTGCCTTGATAAGAGAAGAGAAAAAAAAAGAAGCTTTGATGATAATATTGTGATGATGAAATTGTGCTCATTCACATCAATACTAAAGCTATAACATGCCTCACTTATTGATATATATGAAACAGTCAGCAGTGTTTTGTTTCTTCTTCATCATTCTTAATAATTTTCGCAATTTTATTATTTTTCACCAATTTTACATTTTTATCATATTTTGAAACCAGTTTTTCGTATGGAATACTTGAATTCTGTACTAGTTGGTATCTCTGCTCGTGTTATGTCTCAGGCATGAGGATTTTAATGTTGTCCATCCATGTATTTGGTAAAAATTTCAATAAGAAGCGAGGATCGGACAATGTTTACTCATAGTTTAGTGAAAGTAAAACTAGAGTCCTGAGGCCGTTGTTGCGCGCACAGCTACAGCCAGAAGTTCCATAGTAGTATTTCAACTCATCTTTCTAATTTTCACATTAACCATTAAGTGCGCTTGTTTTCTGCAACAATCATTGTTTCTTTCAGGTCAAACTGTGAATTGAGTGCCCGAACCCAAAAATAAAAATCAGAATGGTGAAATTATGATCGAAAAAATTGTTATTTCCAATAATTATGATATAATCAAAATACTTGGCAGCCATGTATCTCTAACTCCTGTCTTTCTCTTTTTATTTTCTGCCACTAGTGGATGAACTTCCTTCCAACTTCTCTCCTAAAACATTCCAAATCTATTAATTGTCACTACTTAAACTTCGGTCACGCCCCTTCTGCTCCCTACCATGGAAATGCCTCACTTCCATCTTTATCATAATCCGCATTCTAAGAACCTGACCTAGAGCGAGTGTCTGAGTACCCAGTGTGAAAATCACAAACAGGGTCCTCATTATCTGTGTAAAATTCCTCAACTCAATCCAAATCATGTCTGTAGACCTCCCACAGAGCTGCCAACCCTCACACATCAAAAAGAGTACAATAGATTACAAAAAGTCATACGGTCAGGTTTAAAACCTTACGATCCTAGAATTGACCCGGGGAGAAAGGGAGGAGGATAAACAGAGAAGTAAAATAAATAGAGAGAAAGGTGAAAGGCCAAAAAATATTACTTGCTTTTGAGGACTTAAGCTAACATTGTAATTTAAACTGAACAGAGGAGCAGAGAAGCTTTGTTTCAAATGCAAGCATGGATATTGTAGTCAGACAACAGTAAGGTCTTGGTGACAAACTGGTACCCTTGACCAGCCTGGTTTTGAGGTTTCACTGCCTGATTTGCAACTTCAGTAAATTATGATTTGCAGCTCTGTTCCAAGCACAGCACTGCGGCTTTTGGGGGGGTTTTAAGCTGCAGAACACGTACAATCTCACGCTTAAGTCACAAATATATACATGAAAGAAAAATAAGTACAAATACATATTTTCACATACAGTTGACAGCTTACTGTCTCAATTTCGATAAAAATCACGAAAAAATGGTTGCGTGAGGCTAAAAACGCCCAACAGCTTAGATATCTTATTGAGGCCAGGCAGCCGAAGCAGATCAGTTACAAGATTGTACCACTTTTATTCTCCTCCAATTTCCAGCGTTTTCACAATCATGCGGACATTACTGACATTCGCCTCATTTATTTTTGTAAAAGTTGCAATAAGTGATGATCTGACATTACTTTCAAGTCTTTTGCCAAAAAAGATATCATGGACGCTGTGGTGCAAAAATTGAAAATTCTTCAGAAGTATTAAAATTTCAGCTTCCAATTTTTGGCATTTGTTTTTAATTACATTCATGTTCTGCATCAATCATTGTCTCCTTTACTGGCATTGGCTGAATTGAGTGTTCCAAACCCCAAATAAAAATTGAAATAGTGAACTTTAGATCAGAAAATTGTGATTTTAATCTTAACTTCCAATAATTACGATTTTTATAATAATAATTGGCAGCCCTGAACCATAATGAGTACAATGTTATGGAATGTGGATACAACGTTGCAAAAGATCACTTCCACATCTTTAAGTGAATGTAAAGAAATGACAGAGATATTAGTTACCAAGACTTGTTGTTGAGCATCCAGCGCTGTAAGTTTGGCTGTTATGGCTGCAGCAGCTACAGCTGAGGCAGTGGGCATTGCAGTCGGGGGGATGGATGGCACCGCAGCTACATCAGGAGGAGTGATGGCCTGATGAGAAGCAGACACACAATACTTAACTAAGGACAAGACAAATGGTAAAGCAGGCATTTTGATTCTCATTTAAGATTTCTTTCTTTTCTTTTTTTTTTTAAAGGTTTCTGCGAACGTCTTCTCAACTCAATCCTCCATATACATTGGATAAAATTAGCACAAGCAATGTCCCTATTTGTGATACTTTACTTAGACCTTAACTTCTGAAAGTGCCAATACAATAAATGCATTGTCATTGTCCGATTTGAGTCTTGGATGGAGTGAAATTTCAAAAATTGCAATTAAACATCAGAATAGAACAAACTCATGTATCCATTAATGTATATACCATGCTTAGATATACAGAGCAAAGCTAAAACAAAATCATTTGAAGAAAAGGTACACATCCTTGTTACACTTTGTGCAAAATCTTACCCGGCCAACTCTCAAGTACTGCCCTCCCAAATCAAACAGATTCATTGAAGTTACAGCATCTGTGGCCGCTTGGTTTGTTTCATATTCAATAAAGCCAAAGCCCCTGGATAGAACAAAAGAACAAAAATAAGGATAATTAAAAGATACCTTGCAGGGAACTGTTAATACTGAAAGGAAAGAAAAACCTAACTATCATTTATGTCCTTGATGAATCATATTTTTTTCCGGAGCAATCTTTTAAATATGTACCTCCACCTCCTCTCCCTTCTGAAGGATGGGAAATTACACTCAAGACCCAAATCACTTGATCTTCCACACAAGTAACTTTGGTTGGATTCCACACTAAATGTGTCTTATCCCCCCAAAAAGTTACCTAACCATGGTTACATACAGTAATGATGGCCATCATGGAATTTAAATACATAACTTTGAGGCCTAATAACTCAGTTATTCATGATCAAATTATCTTCCAATTTTTAGTGCTTATAAAACAAGGTATTTATAATGAATTTAATTCTTAGGTTTTTGCTATCAATTTTGGCTGGGGTTTTTTTTTTTATCATAAATATAATTTTTCTTTGTAACTGCCATTAATTTTTCCACATTTTCAACTTTGAAGAGCTCTAGATCGGGAACAAATTGAAAATTCAAAATGTCAACACTACAATTTAAAGAACTTATCTTCAATAAGATTATGTCAAATTTTCATGCAAATCCATACCAAACTATGTGAGCTATTAAAAAGAAATAGAGAAAAATGATTGTTCTGAGAAAAGGGGAGAAAGCTGTAATCTATATCTATATAGGAGTAACTTTGTGACTTCCATGATCTATATAACCAATAGACGAAAAAACGGAGTATTTGAGAGAAATTGGATAAGAGTACTCTTTGATTTTTATTTCATGTTTTGCGTTGAAATTCACTTCTTAAAGTTTTAAGCACTGTTTACTTATGTCACAGTGGCAAAATGGGTGGTTGTATCTTTTTGATTCTTAGTTCCAACAAAACTTAGATCATTTTCAAAACTTTTGCAAAAACCCAGAGGTTTTTATCTCTTTTAGGTATTTAGTCATTTCAATTCCTATTGGGGGAATAATAACAGGACACGCTGTATTTCTGTTCATATGATTCTCCTCCCAGGGCCACTTCTGCTAGTTGATAAATAAAATTGCTGTTGGTGATTGGAGAAAATGGCTATTGCTACCAATCTGCACAAAATTTAAATCAAATACCTGTGTACTTCTGGTTTACTGGGATCCTTGGCAAGCTCACTGGTGAGAATTTTCCCAAATGCTTCAAAAACACTGAAAATATAATGACAAGCATCAATAAATATTGTTGATCATGTAAAACTTTTCACAGTATTTACATCTTCCCCACATGAAGAATGAAATTCACAGCATTTGAAAACCAATCAACACTGATAGCCTTTAGTAGTGAGACAGACTTAAACATAACAAATTAACACCTTAATACATTTCCTTGACCTGAACAATTTAATATCATGATTAAATCCAATATAAGTGCAGACCTGCCTAGTTGGAATTTGAAAATGTGTTATCATAGCTAATTGAAACATGCAATACTGTAAAATTCACATAACCCTTGGATTATAGAAAAGGAACACAAGGCAGGCCAAGACATGTCAAAAAAAAAAAAAAAAAAAAAAGTGGTTCCATCATCTTGGTAATTTTCAACGACCTGATGGTCAATCAACATAGAGAAACAAAATTAACCATTAAAATTAAACAATCCACTGTACAGGAAACAAAATATTATTCACCACAAAATAAGATTATTACATGAGCCTGAAAATGAAAAAGTCACAAAAGACTTGCGCTGAATTCAGGAGACAACACCAAAAAGGAGGAGCACATGGTTAAACACACTTGTTATTTTAAAAAAACAAAGCAAGTAAACAAAAAGTCTAATTGAACGCTAAAATGGGAGCAGAGGAACAGAAAATCCAGTGCCATAACTTCTAAGAAACGCTCAGAGGCAGACAGATTTGGAGTTGTATGAGGGAGTACGAAAAATTTTGACGATTATTGGAAAAGCATCATTTGGGTCGTGTGGTGAAATCATTTATTTGGTTGCGGGAAAGCTTGAGTACTCAGAACCTCAAATGAGTAAATTTACACATAATGCATAAAACTAGGCAGGTCTGTAAGTAGGTCAAAAGGTTTACCAAAATAAAATGTTCAAAATGATAAAGCTGAAGCGTTTTGCATACTGCTGCATGGGGTAAATGTTACATACTGTATACAACAAAAGTTTTAAGAATGGTCTCATCTCAGGATAAAAAAGCAAGACTGAAGCCAAAAGGGTCTTACCAAAATCAAAATTCAATTTTCCAAATACACCAAATATCCAGAAACAATTTTCAAAGGTTAGATTTTGAGTTACAATTTCCAGAGTATTGTTATATCACATAAAGGTGGTCAGGAAAACAGCACTGAGTAGTAATGCCTGACAACCAACCTTTTGATGTCTGTCTCAGTGAGGTCCTGGTGAATGGACGTGATGAAGATGCGGTTGTGGTTCAAGGCTTCTGTGCCTAGCTGTTCAATGATGGGTTGTGCCTGGGGCATGTTGCTAGGCCTGCCCACCTGTCAGAGGGAAGGAGAGATCTGGTTACTATCAAATCAGTGGAAGCAATGACGATATAAGGAGCATATGATATAGGCCTTAACAATAAGGCAGCAACCAAACACTAAAAAGATCTATCAGCAACTTACATCCTTAATTGAACAAAATCTTTCAAATACAATGAGAAGGAAAAAAACTCAAGTCTTAACTAAGAAGAGATTTTTCAAACGCACCGTTAAATAATTCTCAGCTTCCTTACAAACAAAAAGCAGTAAGCAATCAACATCAACTCTGCCACTTTGATTCAAGTCCACTCATATTTCCTAATTGTATAAACTAAATTTTCTTCATGGCACGAAAAAAAAAGCATGCATAATAACATGAAGAATGTAATTAAGTGTAAAACCTAATTTATTCAAGAGTTAACGTCCAGATGTAAGAACATTTAACTTACCTTTATGTTTCTCCCACCAATCATCACGCCGTTCATCTGTTCTAAAGCAAGTTGAGCTGATTCAGGAACCTCATATTCTATAAAGGCAAAGCCCTTATGTTTGTTTGTAACAGGATCCCAAGATAAATTCACACTTTTGATGGGTCCAAATGGAAGAAATGCTTGTTTTATTGTGTCTTCTTTGATTTCAAAGTTGATGCTACCAACATAGATTCTGTGAAAATATAAAAAAAAAAACAAATGAAGTTTTCAACAGCATAACGTCCTTCCTCTCAATTGCAAGATTAGAGAAATAATAAAAAAACACCCTAGTGATGCAAACTTTGTCAACAAAAAAGTTGTAGTGAAATAAAGAATTGTTTTATATTGTTTTGTTTATTGGTGGTTTTAAGGCCTCACACTCTTGGGTCATAGATGAGCCCAGAGGAAAGTACGATGCTAGAAAAAATTAAGAGAGAGAACAGATCAAACCAAGTACAGAAGGGATATGATTTACACAGAAAAAAATATCTTTAAACACATTTTGAAACCACAAAGAGATGATTTACATTGGAGAAAAAAAATCTCTCATGACAAAAAATAACAATGATCAACACTCAGGACAGCATCATGATTAGGGAAGACCCAGGATCTTTAAACCCCCTTTGTGCACTAAAGCAGAGTTGCCAACCCCAGAATTATTTTTAGGGGGAGATTTTTGGGTAAAAAACAGGAGATTTGACTTTATTTCTTGATAAAAAGAACTATAACGTATGACCAAGAGGGTGATAAACCAAATGTATAATGGTTCCTCGTATTTAAAAATATTAGCATCAAGTTAACCCTCAGAGTTACTGCTTATTCATATGGAATAATAAACATTTATTCCTTTTATCAATTATGAGTATTACGTAAAAAGGACTGCAGAATATTGTTAAGGAAATTTTAACCATTCAAAACAAATTATCACCTATTAGAAAATCCTTCAGAAAACCTGAA
The DNA here is from genome assembly GCA_039654465.1 of Melibe viridis. NCBI lineage: Eukaryota > Metazoa > Mollusca > Gastropoda > Nudibranchia > Dendronotidae > Melibe > Melibe viridis. Next base: position 1,156 of record JBCIKM010077277.1, on the reverse strand, counting down.
AATCAACACCAAAATGTGGCTTGCACAAAAAAAATTGTTATCTCCCCTTACGCAACTTCGACCATTCGCAGTAGGCGGCCGCCATTTTGAAAATCACCGTATCGCAACCACTGACTCCAGACAGTCGCCCCAGGGTGGCTGAATGTAATAAATCATCTTATATACCCAAACTTCAATCCAAAACAATTTAGAACTATCATTTCCACATTTTGAAAGAAGATTTTTAATTATTCCCCACTCCCAAGGCTTAAAGATGTCTTGATTAATTGTTTATCACCGCAACGAGTCTTGGGATCCATTTTGGTGAGTTTCCATTGTAAAATTCGTTAGAGCGTGAGATTAGCTCATTTTTCGGGAGTATCCCGCTATTTTCGTGAGAGTTGGCAACTCTGCTAAAGTACTAAGTAAGTTTGTTTCTTCATAAGTGGTTTCAGGGCCCCAACATAAGAGGGTCATTGGAGCCCTGGGGAAAGTAAGATGATAGAATTAGTTCAAAGAGGGAAACAGCAGAGAGATGATTTATAAACAAATATCTCTCAAAACACATAAACACCACAGAGAGATTATTTACAGTGACAAAAAAATATCATCCCTCATTACAGAAATAAGCAATGGACATCACCCATAATAAGATAAAGGTCCAGGAAGACCCAGAATCTTTAAACCTCCTTTGTGTACAAAAGTGACCGTGGAGTTATGTACCAAAAGGCATGCAAAAAGGGATGATCACAGAGTTGCAAACAAGACAACAAAAACTGGATGTCAGAGAAAAGGGGAAAAGCAAGACGACTGCTTCAGTGTAAAAGATAAGAAACAGAAGTAGAAGTGCCCACCAGGGACAAATACCAACATGCCACCAGTGCGTGTAAATTGTGACCCGGAAGTAATGTATTACAAGGCATGAAATAAGGGAAGACCACTGAATTGCAAACAAGGCAACACAAACAGGACATCACAAAAGAAGAGAAAAGGTAAGACGAAAGCGTCAGTATAAAAGATAAGAAACAGAAGTAGAATTGCCAACCAGGGACACTCGCCAGCTGCCCACTTTGTGGAAATAAATGTTGATTATAATACAGCATACCTGCCAACCCTCAGGAAGGAAAAATCAGGACCAGATCAGCAAAAAATCAGGAATTTTGGACAAAAATCAGGA
>JBCIKM010077056.1:0-14869 GCA_039654465.1 Melibe viridis | reverse complement strand
TGTGTGTGTGTGTGTGTGTGTGTGTGTGTGTGTGTGTGTGTGTGTGTGTGTGTGTGTGTGTGTGTGTGTTTGTCCAGCTAAACACCGCTGAAGTCAAATCGTAGCTGGTATTTTTGGTTATGTTTTCGTCCTTCATCAAATTACTAAGGATTATGAAAGTCATTTATTTGTTAGTTTCCAATTCGTCTTTTGTTCCCCAGTCGTCTTTGTACATTCATGTATGTATACATATTTAGAACATAATAATATGTATGTGGCATCCATTTTTTTAAAAATTCTATACCATTTAACTACAATTTTAACTGTTCTTACAATAAAGTATCGTCTTGTAACTTGGACTCAGTGTCTGCCTTACCTCATTGGCATTCTATCAGGTCCCCCCCCCCCCCCCCACGCCTCGAGGACACCTGGACGCGGCACACGGCCATGTTCTTGACGCACAAATAAATTATTGACAAATGGACTGCGAGTCGTGTCCCTGGTGGGCTCTTCCACTTTTGTTTCTTTTCTTTTACACTGCAGCTATCGTCTTACTTGTTCCCCTTGTCTGTTGCTGTTATGTCCTGTTTCTGTTGTCTTGTTTGTGACTCCGTGGTCAGGCCTTATTTCGTGCCTTTTGGTACATGACTGCAGGGTCACAAGTTAAACGTACTGAGTACTTTTGTACACAAGGAGAGATAATGTTTTTTGTCATTGTAAATCATCTCTCTAAGGTGTCGATGTGTTTTGAGAGATATTAGTTTTTAGTGTGAACCATCTCTCTGCTGTTTGTGGTTTGATCTGTTCCCTTTTTTTTTTAACTAATTCTATCATCTTACTTTCCTCTGGGCTCATCTATGATTCTCGTGTGTCTTGGGGCCCTAAAACCTCCAAGAAAAAAAATCAACAAATCTGCAACCAGTCAGGGACGCAATTCTGCCGGGCACGTCCATTGTCAATGACGTGGCATTCAGAGACTTTCACGTACAAAAATCTATACTTTAACACACAACGATATTGGTTAAAACACCTTCAATGCTCGGAAATCCTTGACAAACACAAGTTGCAAGAAACAGAATCAAAATCAGGGCACAACTTTTGGAGCAATGACACATAAAGACCCCGTGCTGTCACTGACGTGGCAAAAAGTGGACACGATGTGTCTGAGGTCCCTTCGTACAAATGCATTATTCTATGATTTCTGCAAAGACAGATGACAAGTTTTAGCAGATGGATGAGATTGTGAATCTGAGAGAAGTAAAAATCGAGATGCAATATTCGCACCTGTTTCCACACAAGACAGTAAAATGCGGTGTCACTGGCAGCCATTTCTTCTTTCGTTCGGTGCTCTTTTTATTCAGTGCCTGTTTTCCTGTGTCTGTGTGACTTGCCCTTTGAGGAAATCTATTCTAGTCTGTTCTTCTCAAGCTGTGTCTTTCTTTATCTTTCTGTCATTTGGCACTCCCCCTTCACGTGTTGACTTTTTTAGGCGCCATTGCTGAACCGATGTCTGAGGAGATATGAATGAAAAATATAAAAAGCCAATTATCTCCACCCATAATTTGAATGAGGTTTTCCCCACAGCGAATAACATATCTGTGTGTATGTGAACACAGTGACATAAGATTGACAGATTCATTTTATATTTTTACAGTTCTCGGTACATGTGCTAATTTTGCCTCGTCAGTGACACACATAAAAGTGGCAGGTCGGTGACATGTCGTCTACTGTGGGTGAATGTTGAGGTGGAGGCATTACATTGTGCACATAATCACATCATCTCAATAGGCAAGTGATCCAGACGTGGTAGTTAAACCTTTACTTCAAGGTGAAAGAAAAAAAAAACTTTGACCCCTTGCTTTGTTGTCACTGACGTGGCACTCATCCAGGGGCAGTCTGTAGACAGCTTTTGCTCCAACTCCAACAGGTGATAAAATAGAAACTTCTCCATTAAAACATGAAGAGTGAGACCTTTTTTGCTTTAGATAATAGTGCTTTAAATAGTTTTGTCTTTCATATAAGCTAGATATCATTAAAAAGTGCTCTATTTACCTGCAATTGCGCCTGCCGCAAGAATGAGAACCCAACCCAACCGTCAAGCCAGGGGTGAGAGGAGCAGAGGAACAAGTCCAACAAACATCGTCAGAAAGACCCCGGACGAATTGGTGAACGTTGGCAGATGCAGCACGATGGCAAAGGTTGATTTTGATTCCCCAGGAAATCTCTTCATGAATTCTGCAACAAACAAGATATGAAATTGTCAAAAACATGAAACATGATACCATCAAAATTTTAACTACCAAGTTACCATAAATAATAAGTATATTTCTCATATTGTATTTCTTGTATAAAATAATAACATTGGCAATAATAGTGATAATAATAATAATAATAATAATAATAATAATAATAATAATAATAATAATAATAATAATAATAATAACAATAATGATAATGATAAAAATAAAATAATAATAATGATTATGATAAAGACGATGACGACGACGACGATGACTACAACGACGACGACGGCGACGGCGACGACGACGACGACGATGATGATGATGATGATGATATGATGATGATGAAAATCGCCCTTTGGTAAATTGGCTCATTGGTCTTTCTCAGTGAGCAGATTGCACCAAAGGCAACAACGACGACTGTTTGGCCTAAGACCGAGTGATACCCCATGTAGATAGCTCATTACGCCATGCAAGATTAGGCACGGTGGACTGATCATTTGCCTGTCTTCATTTCTTGTGATCCAAAGGTTTTCCTAGCTCCTTTGAATGGAAAGAGTGGCGGACGGTAGGCCTGCTGCCCTGTGCCTATACTAGGCAGAACCTGGAAAACAGTTTGGCTGTCTTGCATTGTATACGTGTAACAATAGCAAGTCACAGTCTTATACGTGCCACCGTTTGTCAGCCAAGGGGTCGTCGCTCAACTGGAGCCCGACCTCCCCATTGAATGGCGTGACGCCTTGACATGGATCACACCTCTCAGTCTGCCTTGAACTCTGAACAGTTACTTCCGGTGCTCGTTGTTATGGATATTGATGCTCTGTTTATACTGTTCGTAATCACACAAAACAGAGAGTAATTATTTCAATATTTATTCATGTAAGTCCACAAAATTTATAATAAAGCAAGTAAGAAAATGGAGCTTAAAGTGTTAACACCAGTGCTCGTGTAGATTTTGAATACTTACATCATTGTTTTGATCTGGAATCGTTCGCCAGTCTTGCCTAAGGAGACTCAGCTTAAAAGAGCCACTGTGGGGCGCATGTTTTCTACACTTTTGAAATATTCCTTTGTTTAAAAAAGATGAAATATGGTATATTTTATGTGAATGAAATTAATCTTTTAGTCAGAAATCAGTATTTATTTAAGTAGTAATCATCAGATTCACTATGCAGTGCCACAGGGGCTTAGGCAAGGTGAAAAGCTGATGGCTCAGGAAAAGACTTAAATTTGCATGATTTAACACAAAACCTATTTAACTAATTGTAAATAGAAAGCTGGAGACTTAAAAATGCTATCATAACAACTTTTGTTTTGTTATCCATAACCTTCATACCACTTTAGCAGTGTTGGGACCCAGCTCCAAGGAGCTAGGAAAACCTATGGATCACAAGAAATGAAGACAGGCAGATGATCAGTCCACCATGGCTTGTCTTGCATGGCATAATGAGCAATACATATGGGGTATTGCTCAATCTTGTACCAAACAATAGTTGCTATTGTCTCAGTCGTATCCAGCAGCAACTTAATTTCTATAATTGTGATTGTATGTATATTTCATAAGTTGGTAGACAGTGTTGTGTACTATTCAGAGCAAAAACATTAATGGGACAAACTCCATTGATCTGCAAGAAATCTGATGTATGTATGCTATGACAAGGTTTGGTTGCGATAGTGGTTTTGGTGCTTTAATTTGAAAAACAATCAAGCGAATGCAAACAATTTAAAAACTATCCCTGCTTCCAAACAGCAAAAAAAACATTAAGTTGCTCCATCCCAAACTATCGTTCAACAGGAAAAGTGGCATAACTTCATCCTTTCCACATATTTGTCCATAGAAATCACACTACAATCATGGGAGACTCTTCACACCCTCATTCCAATGCAGCATCTCCAGTCACCTCGGAGGAATCCGGGAAAAAGTCACGTGAGTGCGGCATTTTATTTCTTTTTACTTTTACTTGTTTGAATGTAAATTTGATATTTTAAATCTGATAAAAAAAGACTGGTAAGCAAAAGAGAGTGGTCAGTGTAAAACTCCTATTAATAATCTAATGGTTGTGGACACGTTGAACAGATCACAATACAATGAAAAATAGGTGTTGTACAGGGCATCCACACACACACACTCTCTCTCTCTCCTCCTCCTCCTCCCCTCTCTCTCCTCCTCCTCTCTCTCTCTCCTCCTCTCTCTCTCTCCTCCTCCTCTCTCTCTCTCTCCTCCTCTCTCTCTCCTCCTCCTCTCTCTCTCTCTCTCTCCTCCTCTCTCTCTTTCTCCTCCTCTCTCTCTCCTCCTCCTCTCTCTCTCTCTCCTCCTCCTCTCTCTCTCCCTCTTAAAACTGTAGGCCTACAATCCTCTAAATAAATGATTATGGTACAAATATGCTAAGTCCATATCATCATACAAGACTGGATATAAGAAGATTTTACAAGCCTCGTGTCCGCTTTTTTCAGGTCAGGATTTGGTGTCCAGGCAATCAGGGAAGGTGACTTTTCCAAACTCTGCCAAGACAGCTTCAAGTGTCATCACCACCAGAACAGGTCTGTAGAGCTAGGCTTGTCTTGTTTTGTGATTAACTTGCATGATGAAAGGATAAAGAAACTTAGAGACAATTAGAAATAGGTGGATAGAGTAAAAAACTGGCGTCTGACCTCTAAAGTAATGGTGGGGAGAAGACACCTTGAATCAAAGAGTGTGTCTATTTTTTTTAGACAATTCATTTTCTTTATTTTCTTTAATTATTTACCTTCCTCTATGGCTTCATCTTGACCTCCTCTCAAAACCCTACTCATACAGTTATTTTCACACGTCTGACCTGTAGAAATTTTTGGATATAGTTTTAGGAAACTTAACAACCCTATTTAGGCCTATCAATACTAAAAATGTCCCCATGAAATGAATTGGTGGTCGTCAATTGGGCAAGAACCAGGCTGGGTAGGAGAAGTTGCAGCATGCTTGGATGCCGACTTGCTTTGACCTTTCACTGCATGGTGGCAACCAAACCAGATCCCCACCCAAACCAAACCAGATCCTTCTTCTTCTTCTTCTTTAGATGATGATGATTACCCTCACGCCATTCTGAGTTGTATTCACTCTTCTGCCCACATGTAGTGACACAGGCGTTTAGTTGGATCCAACATTGATGCAACCAGAAATGTTGATGATTAGGATGGGGGTTTCTATTTGAGAACTGTGGGAAGTTTTGTTGAAAGTAATTTTGATGACGTTAAAACTCTGCTGTTTTCTGTGGAAGCCATAGTCTCAAATTTTAGAGTCGACCTAGTGGAAACCAGCCAATATCATAGCCTCTTTTTTTTTTATGTTACTGACATTATGAAAAGGCAAACAAGGACAACTCTGAAAAGGAAATTTTCACTATAAAATTTCCCTTTGTTCTTCTTTCAAGATGAAATTTTACCAAAAAGAAATCCTTTCAAGATGCCTCCTGACAGTGACATCTTCCTTTTGAGAGACAAAGAAAGACAAAGAAAAAAGCAGGTTTGCCCTAAAATTTAGCAATATATTAAGTCTTTTTTTTTCAGGTGGTGTGCAATTGAAGAAACCTCTTTAGGAAAATTATCAAATTTTTCTATTTTGTATAAAATCATGGCATACATTTTTGACAACCACATCAATTTCTCAATTGTGTAAATTGACGACCTATTCTGTTTAGCTTTCCAAAGTATTTATCCCAGAGAAAATAATTTTGGAGTGAGGGATGTTTTTCTGAAATCAAGATTGAAACAACAACAGCCAAACAATATTTAAGAAAATAAAAACAGGCAGATTGTATTGGTGGCTGCCTGACAGGGATCTGTTGGTTTTGTGAAGCTGTTGGAGCACGGTGATGGCTGTGGATAAGGGATGGATTGATGCTGTTCATGCTTATTTATTTCAATAAGTTCAGACTGTCCTTAACTGAAAGTTTCAAATGACGGATTTCAAGCAAATATTACCATACACTATTGGATATTTGAATATAGAATAAAATGCTGAGATCAAATCACCCAGGGCAAATGATCAAACCACAGCACAAGAACCAAAAGACCAGTTTTTAACACAGTAGACTTATGAAGATGATTTTGATGGGCCTGGCAATTGCTGATGTCATGCCAAGATCAATTTTTAAGACAGTTTTTGTAATTTTCTATTTGGATTTTCTTGAATGGCATAAAGTACTGGAAACGTGATTCGTTAGTCAAGTGAGTTATGTCTCCTTTAAATTGTTTTTTATTCTAATTTACACATGCAAATTGAAACTATTTTCTCCCTTATTTTCAGGAACGATTAAGGCAAAGAAATCTGAAAGTCCATGAAAAAACTACCTATGCTTCAAGAGTAAACTTCCGCACTGCTGCCATGATAAACCCGCCTGAATCAGAGTCGGAAGAAGAGGATGAAAGCGACAAGGCAGTCGCAGTCAAGGATGACCCGCAGTTTACCATTGCTGTCACCAGAGGTGAGATGGCCGTGCTTTTAGTTTCTCAATGTTTTTCCTTTCTACACTGATACCCAAGTCCTCCATCAATCCTTAAGGCAACCTTATCTCTTCAAGAATTGTAAGGACCCACCAGTGTTTATATACATTCACTGAAGAGAAGAGGAGCAGGCACTGGTAATAGATGAAAATGAATAGCAAATAGTGGTAGTAATGAACTGGGCTATACTTGGCCACTGTGAGCCTCTAATGGGATTCCTTTTAAAGTTATTTAAACCGTTGGAAATAGCGTAAGAGATTCAAATGGGTAACAAGAAGAAGCAGAGGTTTATGATAAATAATGAATTTTATTCTTAATGTATCTTATTTTGGTGCCAGATCGCCATGTAGAGAAAGAGTCCCTTGCTGAATACATAGCCAAGAAGAGGGAGATGTTTCTGGTGCAGGTGAGCCATCCTACCAATTTTCTTCTTTTTTCTCTTTAAAAAGTAGCAGTAAAATGTCTGGTTGAAGTACAAATGTTGCGGAAAGAGACGACGCGGCATATGATGGCCGGGCTCTGTTTTATTTTTACCTTGTTGTTCTAGTGCATTCTGAAAATCCAGTTATAGATATGAAAAGAGGTTGTTTGATACCTAAAGCTGAACTGCACTAGAAAAGTATTTGACTGATCCTGGGATGTCGGGAAACTGCCTGGAAGAAAAAGTCCATAGAGAGAAACGGGAAAAAGAACAGTCATGGGTTTCACAACCACCATCTTCACGTTGAGAGTTAAGCACCTGAATTTGATGGAAAATTGGTGTATTTTCTTATCCATAACTTTTAACATCTTTATTTCAGTATTCACTTGGAGTCAAGAGAGACGAGATGAGGAAGTTGGAAGAGATTGCACAAGCAGAGGAGAAAAAGCTGGAGTTGGCAGAGCAATACCTGGAGGAAGATGCAGCCATGTTTGATGAATTTCTGAAGGAGAATGACAAGAATTCTGTAGAGGCCATTAAGATGTAGGTCGACTTTAACTAGATCATTTGTTTTGTTTTGTTATCCATGTCCCTTCATACGGCCTAAGCAGTGTCGGGATCTAGCTCCAAGCAGCCAGGAAGAACTCTGGATCATAAGAAATGAAGACAGGTAGAGGATTGGTCCACCGTGCCTAATCTTACGTGGCATAATGAGAAATACAAGGGGTATTACTCGATTTTAAGCCAAACAATAGTTGCTGTTGCCTTGGTGGGATCTGCTCATTTATAAAGACCAATGAGCCAATTTACCACAGGGGCATTAATATGTGTGTCAAAGCTAATTTCATGTTAATTAAAGATGAACAGCTCTTTAACAGTGACAGATTTGAGGACCAGTGTAAGACTCATTCCTTGTTCATTTTGTCTAATTGTATAAAACAATCCATTTCCCTTATTCTCCTTTAACTGGAAATAGATGCCTCATCTGTATAATTCCTTTTGCCACTTAACTGCCAATGCTCTATTGTCACAGAGATTGAGACGGATAATAATTTTATGATCAGTTTTTTCAATGTCCCTCTTGTATCTTTCACAAAGCAGCAAATCTGTGCCTTATTTTGTACATATTGAATGAGCTATTCTGCCATGCCCGATGTTTGGTGTGTTTGACTTGCTACCCAATATTTAGCAATTTAATCAGAAAATCCTGGTAGAGTTTGGGATGGGTCGTTTGATTTCTCCTCATTTTGTAATTCTTTCTGCCTATTGTATACTCCATGCTTCTAAAATAATGAAGTCTTCAATTTTGCATTTCTTAACTCATTACATGCATGCCTGCCGCACTATGGTCAGTGACCTACTTTTGTCACATACTGGCTTGCCATGAGGTGATGTGCTGTAAGTGCACAGTTGTTCCCAGCAAAGTCGCCGTCTGGTCTCTCCTCAACCATTTCCCTCCCCAAGTAGCTTTCATTTTTTGCCTTGGTAATGCCACTATCACGTGACTATTTGGTATCATATTATTGGTCAGACATTCAAAATTGACGCAGGCTTTGCATCGGGTCAGTTGGTGAGTAATTGTTCACGACAAACAGCCCAACCCACCCTACCCATCCATCCCTCCACGTACTCGAAGTCGGCCGTGCACTACTCCCGCAGATAAAGGATGGACCGAAAATAAGCCCATTGTGTGGCATCTCACTACTCCCGGAGGTAAAGGATGGCTATTTTTTACCGTGGGAGTGGGGATCTCACTACTCCCTTATTACAGGGGTTAAGTCGATATCTGGCTTGAAAACTTATTCACACCAATAATTTGCGGCCATGGAAGGGTTGTCAATCTTCTTATTTCCAATAGTTCTGTTTTTTCATTTATGCCAAATTTCTTAATTTTGTACAGAGCTGAAAGTGAAGCAAAGTTGAAGATGGAAAAGGTGAACGAGATAAAAAGAATAAACGCACAAATGATGGGCATAAAATCAGAGATTTCCAAGTATGAGGACACTCTGAAAGAATACCAACTGTACAGAAACTTCTTGGAATCACTCATACCTGCTGTAAGTGTTGTCAGTTCTGTCCGCATATATGCCTAATCCGTTGTGGCCGTCTATCCCATGTGAGACTTCTTCAGGAACTTTAGTAGAGACAAGAATTTAGATTAAAGCCAATTCATGAATGGCTCATAAGCCACATGTATTGGATGTGGTTTGGTTTTGCCAGAGATGTGGTGCTGGAAAGCGCTTAGAGCATTGTGATGACCATGGATAGGCACTCCATCGTCACCATCCAGGAAAACTGTAGGATGTTAATTTCTTTTAAAATGTTTTATTCGCTATACTGCAATTATTATTCCCTTGAGGAATCTAAATAACTTGGTACTGTAAGAATTTCTGACTTCGTTTTCCTCTATGTAACATTTAAAATATGTAGTGTGTTATTGTATCAGTCAAAATATTTTTTTTGTTTTGCTCCTCCTGAAAAGTCTTGTTTTTAACATATCACAGTTTTGCTAGACAGCGACGCTATAAATGTCATTTATTATTATCAGTGACAAGTGACCATGATTCCTTAGAGTGCTCTCTACTCTTTCCATTCTATAAACTCTATTTTATAAATTTAAAAAAAAATAATTTTTTTTTACCTTATGCCGGCACTTTTTGTATCAATTTAATATAATTCATGAATGACATGATTTTTGTTTTTTGAACAAAGACAACTGGTCACATATTTTTGTGTGTGAGTAAATTATATGCTCTGGAAAAATATTGATGAAATTAAAAAAGAAAGAATTCAACACAATTTTCCAAATCTTCTTTCGATTCAACTCATGCGCAGGAAATCCAAGAGGAACGGAAAAGTATTAAAGAGAAAAGAAGAGAAGAGAAGAGAAAAGAGAAGGAAGCTGCGTCACCAAAGTCTCCATCCTACCAGTCAGAAAGTAATTCTGATAAAGGAAGTTCAAGTGGAGGCAGGAGGTTCTCAACAAGGAAAGTCAAACCTGCAGCTGCATCTCCTGCCAAGTGAGTAGGTATTTTGTAATTTCAACGCACAGAAAAACTGATTGATTTTTTACTGAATGAGTGAATGGGTTACGCATATATAATTCAATAGAAACTTCTTAAGACAGAGCTCCTGATCCTTGAATTTTCTTTCCATTGTAGCAAGCATTGGGTGCTTGTACTTCTTTTAAGTTCAAGATTCAAACAGGAAAGAAAGTCTCCTGCTCTTCTTGTGATTGGAATGAAGAAAAGTTTTTTCATGGTTTCTTACTTGTCGTACACACCGTAGAGAGGAAGACACCGTAGAGGGGAAGGATGTGTCACTCTGTCTCCTTCTCTTCTCCTCTCCTGGAATGATTTATTTCTACTTTGTGATGATTTATTACAAGTTCTGATTTTTGTCTTGAATTCTTGTCTGAGGATCAGGATCTATCCAATTTTTCTTTTGTAGAGCTGTTTGTCTTTAGTATTTTCAAATGCTCTAAGAGCGTTTCTGCATTTACTTCACATTACAATCAAGGTTTTAATTTTGATGAACCCCCAACCTAGGAACAGTTAGATTCCTTCAAAAATGTATTTAAAATATGCTTTCCTTTTCCTCATTGCAGACCAAAAGTCAAAACAACTGAGGAGGAAGGAAATATATTTTCTGATTTTGAAGACAGTGATGAGGTAAAAATATATTTAGTGCCAAAAGTATCTAAAAATAATTCAACAGGCTAGAAAAAATTAACAACTGGACAGATTTTTATGTAAAGTATACCATTGAAAACCTCTGTCTCTTTCTGTTTGTATGATACCAAATATGTTAAAAGCCATCAGCAAAGAATTGAGATTATAGCTGTTGAATGAATTTGGTCAGAAATGAAGACCTGAACACAGTGGAACATCACTGGTGTAAGCCATCAAAGATCAGTTCAGTTCTGAATTCCTTGGATACACCACTCCAAACCATCACACCTCCGTTGCCATGTCTGCTGCATTCCATGATACCATTGTCTTTGAATCTGTTACCCTGGCGACGCCATACTCGCAACTGTGCATTGTTGTGCTAAACATTGAATTGTCTGTGAGGAGCATCTGTCTCCATCAAGGGACATACCAATGCGGTTTTCTTGAGCCCTGATAGGTCTTGATTCACGATGGTTTTCTTTTGATGAAGTGCAAACACAACGGCGTTACATCATCCAAAATAGTCTAAAATCTTTCCTGACATCATACCTGAAAGTCACGTCCTGCTGCCTTTCCATGGTTTTCTGTTTTCTCTGAGTTGATGGAGATTGGTGTTTGGAGGAGATTGGAGAAGGAGGTCTTGAAGAAAATTGAAGCAATTTATCATCTGTTGTTGCTGTTGTTGTTGTCTTCCTAATTATGCCTTAATGTTGTATGATAATGCTATTTGTTGGTACTGGCCTGAAGTATCATCTATTGTTGTTGTTGTTGTTGTCTTCCTAATGATGCCTTAATGTTGTATGATAATGCTATTTGTTGGTGCTGGCCTGAAGTGACCTTCCTGGAGATTACCACTAAGAGTTTAAAGCCTTCACTTTGTCTTCGGTCTTCATCATATCAACTTTTTGGTTTCACGCTATTTCCAAGTCTTCATTTTTTGACCAAGTTTGTTAAACTGCTGTTATCCTGATCGTTTGTGGGTGGATTCTAGCACGTTAAGTAGTCCAACGATACGCGTTGCATAAAAAAAAACTATCCACAGGGTATTTTCTCCCAAGCCCATCACATTTTTTGGTAACACTCTCGGTGCAAAGTATAACAAGTGATTTCTTTTGTTTTTGATTTTGATTTTGATTTGACAGTTTTGTTGAAGGCCACTAAGAATGAATCTACCGTTTGAAAATGTTATGTTCACGTCTCAACCTCTCTGTTTCTCTGGTTTTACCTAATGTCATTTTACAATAGCGTGTAAATGTAATATGTTTTTTTTTAGTGCAGATAGTTTCCAGATAGTTTCCCTTGGATAAAGTATGTAGTTGCAATGTCTTTAAAATTTGGCATACGTTTTTGGGTTTTTTTTGCCTCACCCGCTATACATAAAGTTACTGCCATCTTTATCTATTATGAGTCACTGTATTTTCTTCTATGATTCTTTTGATTTGTTTCTTGTCTCATCTTTCAGTAATTTATTAATCGCTACTTAAACGTGCATTTGTATAATTCCACATTGCATGAATTAATTACTTTGTTACCTCTTTAAGCCTGTAGCGTATTCCACGTTTTGACGCAGCGTCCTAGGCATGGCACGTGGAGTTACTTTCCTAATTTAGCCTGTTTTGCATACTTTGATGATTACTAGTACAGAACGCTTCATGTCAATGTCGTCAACAAGGAACAAATGTTGGAAAGAAGAGAATAATATGAAGCCCTATTCTGTTTGAGTCGGTTTGGATGGGATGCATTAGTGAAGTGAAAAAAAAAAACCATGGTAAATTTACATATCTCAGAATTCAAAATAGTTAACAGCCATCTTGATGATGTAAAAAGGTTTCATTCAAGCTATCCTAGGTCCATTTCCTTGCGGATATATTTCATTGACACTGGGCTGTGGTTTTTTTAACAAAAAAACTTTTGAGGCCCTTTTGAAGCAACTGAAAGACCAAAATGCCTGCTACTTTTCTTTGTTTACATCAGGTATATTCTCAAATTTACCAGACTCCTCCACGGTAGATTCAACCAATGGACTGTTGGCAGATAGCAGCTGCTTGTCAGCCATGTTTGTTTTAACAGCCACAGTGCATGACCGCTTGGACTGAAAGAGTCAAAGCAAATCAATGGAACAAATTCCCTTTTAAGGATGGATAAAAGTTAATGGTTTTTTGTTGTTGTTTTTTTCATTTATATTAAAACTAACCCTCAGAACTCCCATTAGAGATGAAAGTCAAGTTACTGAATCAGACGTGAAGACTTTGACAACACCTTTGGTTAGATTAGATAGCTGATTGAAACAAAACATTCACCATTAAAATTCTCTTTCATATTTGTTAGTAAAGAGTTCAAGCCTGGAAAATGCCACAATAACCATGCATTCATTATCCTTTTATAGGAACTAGATCTGTATTTCACAGATCCTCAGCAACTTCTGGACATTTTTGCAGAACTGGAAGAACAAAACCTGTCACTGATTCAAAATAGTCAAGAAACAGAGGAGGCACTGGAGGAGATGAAACACACGATCAAACAAGCCAAAGTCAAAATGTAAGCTTTGAGACCATCCATGTCTTTCGCATGTGTTGTAAAGGGATTCAAGTTAATTGCTAATCATAACAGTTTCCTCTCTTTCTTTTCCTTTTTTAAATTTTATTATTATATTTTTTTTTAATGGGGTTGTTTGTAGCAAGAAAAACATTTTTTAAACTGTTTTTGACTTTCTGGTTGTACACATGACTTGCAAAAATCCTGTAATTCTTTAGCAATGCCAGTAGTTGCTATTCCAATTTGTGAGCAGTGGATGGCTCAGTTGGTAGGCCTGCGATCCTGGCAGTGACAGCTTGGGTTCGATTCCCTCCTTGGACGATTTCCTGTTTCTTCCTTTCTTTCTATGACTTTGACTGACTTTGGCACCATGCCTTTGGAAAACTGGAAAAACAAGTCAGAAAAGTGCTGCCAGAGAATAAACTAAAAAAAACCCCACAAATTCTGTAGGATTGAGTGTTTGGGCGGGGGGGGGGGGGGGGGGTGGCAGGGGGGGAAATCCAAATGAAGCGGGACTGTTGTTATCAGAAGAGTAATCCCTATGATAATAAATAATAGTTATAAAAATAGTTGTTATACTACTTAACTTCATCATTAATATTAGTGTCACGACTGTTGTCATCGTGGCGTCGATGGCTCAGTGGTTAACGCAACTCACTACATGCAAGAGTCAAACAATCACGGTTGTGCCAGTGTTTGGAATGGTGACACGTAGGGTCACTTCCTATATCCTCTGGCAATTGACGTTGTGCCCTTTGGTAAAGCACTTTACCACATTAACCTCATCTTATCGGAGATGGATGTTAAGCTCGGAGGTCCCCCTGGTTGTAGATCAAACAATCTTGTCTCTGTCAGAAACATTGTAAATCACCTATCAGGCTGTTTGTCTCGTCATATGTTCCACGTTGGTTGTCTGCGGGGGATGTCATGGTATTGTAAAGCACTTAGAGCATGGTGATGACTATGGATAAGCGCTTTTTAAATGCAAATTTTTTTAATCGTTACAAATGAAAATTTAAAATGTAATTTTAAATACAACAAAATCATTAAACATGAAAATTTATGTCTGCCGAAAAAATTACCACCCAAAAAATACTGATACAGGCATTTTGAAAATATAAAAATAACATAATCTGTAACGTCACAATTCACTCAATCTCTTGCTTGCTTACAATCTCACTCATGAGCCATTATTGAGCTGTGTCCTAATTGTGTTAACAAGATTTATACTTTGCGGAATGAACATTGTTTTGTATCAGTTTGATGTCTGTATTTTGGTAGTTACCTTTTTCACTTTTCAACTGTTGCATATCATATTTTTTTTATTCATCAGGGAAAAGGAAACAAAAACCTTGAAAGATCAAATTGACAAACTACAATCTCAGATAAAGAAAGAGGAAACTAAAGCTGCTGATTTGAAAATCAAAGCAAAGTGAGTACCTTGATACAGTGCATTGTGTTTTTGAAAGAGTGCCTTGTGTTTGTGATAAAGTGCATTGTGTTTTTGAAAGAGTGCCTTGTGTTTGTGATACAGTGCATTGTGT
>JBCIKM010076945.1:0-14870 GCA_039654465.1 Melibe viridis | reverse complement strand
GGTTCGATTCCCTCCTCCGACGTCTTCCTGGTTTTTTTCCCTTTCTCTCTATGGCTTTGACTCACCTCGGCACTGTGTCTATACTATATGCTATTCATTTTCATCTAACACTGGTGCAGTGATCCAAGATAACAATCTGTAATTTTATCCCCAACGACGAAGACAACGATGGTCGTCATGATGGTGGGTTTCACGGAAGCTACAATTGCGTGCAACCGCAACTGAAACCGCGAAGAACTATTGACCTCTATTTACTGAAAATTGTTAATCTACGGTCAGCACTTTTTGTGTGTGTGGGGGGGGGGGGGGGTGAACAAAAAATTCAAATTTATGGTGGAGCTTGTTGAATTAATAGAAACACTTTCATTGCATCAGCAGAGGTAACTCAGAGAAGATGATGAAGAAGAAAGCTTGAGTGAACCTTCCCTCGAGGAGAAAAGACAAAACAGGATGTTTCAGCTGATAACTTTCCTCACTAACGACTGATTTTAGCAACCTTTTTTTTTTTAGTTTTGGAATATGTGCGTGAGTTTTAATGTTCTCGTGCAAGAAGTAGTAGCGTATGGCTATACCTCCATTTTACGGGTACCTATATACCCATGTTTAAAACTCTGCCTCAGCCCTCGCAACCTCCAGCAAGGCCAGTGATCGGGCAATGGACCAGGTACAGGGCTAACTATATAAAATGAAGTAAGCCCTGACCAGGTACGACGAGGCATTCTGTGGTTTCTGGGTCTCCTGCGTCAAACGCGTAATGGCATCACGTATGGAACAACGTTAGCGAATGCGGTCCTATGTTTGGTATAGCAACAAGGACAACATAAATAACATGGCGGCTGTATTGTAAAATTTTCATGGAATCGCATCGGTCTTGATTTATTTAAGGCAATTATTTTTGCAACTGATCCTTCAAAATGTTCAATATATTTGGATCTTCCTTATCACGTCGGGTGAAAACAGATCCTATAGCTGAAGAATCTGGGTATGTTGTCAATTTACTCAAGAATCTCATACAAATTGGAAGTCCTGTTTCCTAAAAATATAAATCAAATGATTTTCAGTCACCTACCTATGGTTTTGAACACAATGGAATTCACATGATAAATGCTTCTTAATGATCCTATAGTTATTTCAATTATTGATTAATTTACTGGTATTAGCAATTAATCTTTTAATGCAGGACATGTACCCATCATAGCTGAGTCAGTCTTTTTTCTTTTTCTTTTTTTTTTTTTTTTTGATATTCTACATGTGATTGGTGATAAAATCAAAACTTCTCAACACAGGATTGATACAAATCTACAGGTCCACCAAGCCTGCCTTTATAAAGGATCTTTTCAATACAATATAGGAAAACAATCAAAAGATGTGCAGTCTCAGTTTTTTCATGTTACTTTTTTAATTAGCTCAATGCTGCACTATGCAAGCCTAATATAAAAACAACAACTTGCAAAAACAATTATGATTGCATCCAGGATTTTCAGAGGGTTCTGCCGGAGTTTCTATTTTTATTTTAGCCTGCCTGAGCAAGAGAAATTAGTCAGCTTTTTTCATAATTCTGACCTGACCACTATCCCAAAGCCTAGCATGTCGTATATCAATCTTTTAGGCAATGAACAATCATTTAGAAAAATATCATTTGAGACCCCAATAGCAATTCAATTTAAAGAAAAAAAGTAATTATTGTACCAACACCCTCGCTAGAAAGGAACAATATTGATACTATTGTATGCACTTACCTAAAACTTCCAGCTGAAATATGTATCCAAATTCAGAAAAGGGCACAAATCTTCATTTCTAAATCATTGAAGGAAATCCATATGAATATTCAAGTCATAAGAAATAACAGAAACTAGTCATTATCCAATTCTCGTGGGGGGGGGGGGGGCAGTCCACAGCAGAAATACACCAGAAATCAGTCAATCATATGTCACCGGTGCAACAAAAAATCGTAATTTTATGATGGAAAGTTGAGAAAAGTTTACAAATTGTGCCCTGTTCAATGAAAGTATAGGTCTTTTGTTGTTATTCTACCTTTCAGTGACTTAACTCTTAAACTGATCTATTTTTTTTTTTCAATTATTTTTGGGGGGTTTTCCGCTTGAAAAATTTAAAAAATGGGCACAGTTGTTTAAAATGCAGTATAAAAACATAAAAATGAAATAGCATTGCTGTATGTTATATCATATTAAAGGGAAAAGCTTGTAGAATATAAGGAAATGATATTTGGCGAGAAATTTGAGAGGAATTGTGGTATTGTCATCGGAGAAAGAGCAAGGAGTGCATCATTTAGCCACTGAAATGACCACACATAGACCCGCATTTCAATCCAAATAATTAGATCTCAATGTAAAAAGACAATCCAATCGTACAAAGAAAATATCATTATAACTGGATTAGAAAAGGTGAATTTACAACAACTTTACTTCGTTCTCGTCATTAGTATTTACGGTATGCCTGGGGGCCGACCAACCCATTAGAAAACGGGAAAAAAAATCAACCAAAACATGCAAACTGCAGTCAAATTCGACTCTCGGGGCTTTGTAAGACGTTTAGTTAGTGAAGGAAACCATAACATCCGGGTTAGTAGAGCCTCATACTTTTATTCTTTCATTAATTTAGTGTAGTATCTACTTTGGACGCAGTGAGCGCCACCGAACAGTTAAGTGGGAAGCCTTTTGACACACTGAGCAGCACCGAACAGTTTAACTGTTAAAAAGCTTGGAATAAAGCAAAACTACGACTTTTTCTTTTCACATTTTGTCATACGCTCACAGCATAGGAATGGACGTAATCAGTTAAAAAGCAATCTGGATCAAATGTGAAAACATTTTGAAATTTTCACTTCATCTTCTTATGTTTTCATTACATTGACCAAAATTAATTATAAATCATGATATGCATGACAGGGAGGAAAAAGAGAAGGCAGACAAGAAAGAGAGGCCACTCAGTGCAAATCCATATCGAAGACTTTATGACAGTGAGAAGGAAGCAGCCAGTGAAAAGGAAGAAGTCTCAGATGAAGAGGTGGATGAAGATGAAGACGAAGATGAGGAGGATTTGGATGAAATCATAGGGTAAGTTGTCTTCACCACTGATAATCATCCTAATCTTTTGTAAAGATGATAAATTAATTTTTATTATCTTTTTCTCATTTTCATAGTGTTTAAACTATGAACTACCTTCATTTGAAAACCGACAAAAGAAAGATAAATTACACCCTTGCATAATTTATATTGCACAACATTTGGCAGCGTTCATTCATTCATGTACGAAAAACCAGTTGTTCTAATTGAATCTCATTGCTTATTCCTTTGACTTATCATTCATTATACAAGAAATTCTGATGATGAAAGAGAACAGCGATGGCGAGATCCCATAACAAAAAATTCAAGACCCCCTCATCCATTATCGGTAACCCATGTGAATCAAACATCCGATCTACAGGTAACCTGTTGGAAGAAGGTGGC
Organism: Melibe viridis; assembly: GCA_039654465.1. Lineage (NCBI taxonomy): Eukaryota > Metazoa > Mollusca > Gastropoda > Nudibranchia > Dendronotidae > Melibe > Melibe viridis. The sequence goes on along the minus strand of JBCIKM010076945.1, from coordinate 11,400 downwards.
ATTTGACGAAGTGTTTTTTATGCTGTCTTTTTTAGTCATGAATAAAATGCAATGGGAACTGGTTTGTTTAAAACATTTTATAAGGAAAAGGAGAACATGGCTTTTTATCTTTCATCATAATTTTGTTGAATTTTTCTTTCTCGCAAGATCTCACGGGTCATTTGTTAGATGATATTTAAAGTTTCATAACAATTTTTACACAATTTGTCAGATTGTCAATGTAAAGCTGTTAAAAATAAGGTGTAGAATTTAATACAACTACATGGGCTGTTACTTTCTTTATCCATATGAAAAATTTGCATTTGAAGTTTAAAGAAAGGTGTTGTGTTTGCAAAAAAAACTACCTCACTGCTCAATGGCTATCATTCCAAATAAACTTATTTCACAGACAGCAATGAACAAAATCTGTGCTCTTGTTGAACTTTATTATTGTTTATTCCACTGTAGAGATTACAGACGATTGTGTCAGCAGCAAATGCCGGAGACCAACACTCGGAGGAATGGCTGCAGACGCACAGCATTGCATACCTGAAACTCAGCCTGAAGGACCTTGTCGACAAAGGAAAGATTGGAAAGTATGGACAAAATAAAATTGAGATCTCGGAAAAAGAAGTTGTTTAACAATAATAAAACATATGATGAGTTGTGAAATAGGAAAAGAAAAATTAAGCTAACTCCCTATTCTTTATATTCAACTGCGGTCCAGATGGAAATTTTGCAGTTCATTTTCTTTTGTGTGAGTTTGTTGAGCAAGTAAGTGGAGATCTTACATTCAGAGCAAACTAACATGCTTTGAAAAGGACTTTATTGATCCAACTTTAAACACATGATTTTACACAGAGACAAAATTACAATGATTCAGAGGGCAGGAGGAATAAGAGATTTTTTTAAAATGAAAATACTCTAGGGATTGAAAGCTGTATTATTTTTTTTTGTCCTAGGCTAACTCCAGACCAGCAAACGGGCAAAGTCACCCAACATATTCAGTTTGATGCGTATGATGTCAATGAATTTGAGTACAAGCTGAACTTGTAAGTTCCCAGAACTGTTGCATTTTTTCAAAATACGGTGTGTATCCATGTATATATGTATGTGGTTTTGTGTGATGGGAACATGTGTACAGGAGAGTGTGTGTGCATGTGTATTTAGATACATTCTATTGTTTGATTTTTGGTTGTTGTGGCTGATCATTTTTCTTTTTTTTATTGAAATGTTCATTTGTCTTTTTTATTTTGTCAGTTATTGTTAAGAAGAGACTTTTAAAACATTATCCCAAATATTTTGTTCATCAAAACTGTGGATGTTGTCATCAAACCCTATCATTATGAACTAGTTAGTTTCTCATCTGCTCAGAAACTGATATGGTTGGTGGAAAATTTCTTCAAAAGTTACACTTTTCCTTCCAACTGTAACTGTTAATGATGGCTGTTTTGTTTTCTTTCAGGGCGATTGAAAACTACACCAAAAGAATAAAATGGCTCTTGCAAGGAAGCAAAAGGGTGAGTTGTCATGAGTTTCTTTTTTGTTGTTGCGAGGTTTTCACTTTATATCTTGTCTTCAACCAAAAACTGGTTGGATGGATACCTCATGTATCTTTCACTTTAATTTCCACAGATATTTGGTCATCTTCAGGGAGAACGAGTGGCTATTTGTGTCGACACCTCTGATGCCAATCTGGGTTTTGGACGTCAAACGGCTTTCCAGGAATCATTGCTTGTGAGTTGTGACTTTATTCTGCTACATCCACTCTGACACTCTATTGAATGTATCATTTTGTTTTACTCTGTTTTGATGCAGGAAGAGTTTTTATGTTGTGTGAAATTCATAAGGTTTGTGTCAAATAATTATCAATAATAAATTCTGTCAAAATGCATCAAAGTTGTTGGAGGAAGGGTGATTGGATGGGGGTTGCTTTTTTTCAGGAACAAAATAAAACTTTACAATTTCCCTCACTTTCGGCTTTTGTCTCGGTTGCAGCATCTGATAGATGAGCAGCTCCCTGACAGGAAGAGCATTTACCTGATGAGTTTCGGATCAGACATTTCTTCCACCTGGTCTGTCTTGAGGGACGTCAACTACCACATGTAAGTTCATCAACCTGAGACAGTTTTAATGACCTTGCGGGAGAGGAAGTCAGCAAATTGTTTATTGAGAATTATCATTTTAAAGCTATCCATAAAATCTCATTTTACATCAGTCCTCACCTGTCACCTGTCACCTCCATCGTCATCGTTGTTGGCTGCCTCGTCACTCATCCTCACAATTTGCCTCCACTTCCTCCTGTTCTGGCCTGCCTGTATCATTTCTTGCAATTTGATGCCACTAGCCCTCCTGAAGTTCTCACGTTTTGTACTTTTCCTTGCAATGCGGTGGCCATAAGGTGTCCTACATTATTTGTATATCAAATTAAGTGTAATTGGTATCAACTTGAGGGAAAAAAGTTTCCTTTGTTGTTTTAGATCCACTTATTTTTCACACTTTTACACACAAATAAATACATACATGTTCACCTCACACACTCACAAGTACACAAATTCACAGGCACGGATGTCAAAACAAGCCTTGGACCATGATGATGTCTGCTTTTATTATCAATGTGTGCACGTCTGGATACGTATAGCTTCCACACTATAGTTAATTTTGACTTGATGTTAAAGGTGAACAAATTTCAGAATATGAATAACAAACTTTTGAAATGATCCAAAATTCTACATAACAGCGCTAAACTTGCACTTTGTCCGAGGCCTTCCTTGTCACAGTCGCTTTCATTGGACAAACCCTTAAAACATAAGTATTTGCCCTTGTGCTGATGGAGGTAATCTTTAATAACTTATTTATTCCTGACTTTGCTTACTATCGTATCCATTTATTCCTTCATTCCTGTGGTTTCTATTGTGTCTCCCTGTGCAGCCTGGAGGAAGCCAAGGCATGGGCAGTGCAGCTGTCCAGCAGTGGAGGAACTAACTTGCTCAAGGCCATGAAACATGCCATGAGACTGCCAGACCTTGACACAGTTGTCCTCGTGCTAGGCAGCGTGTAAGTGGTTACATATTAGATAGACTGGGTTTGGTGTGTTTCCTCATCACGCACAGTGAGTGGGTGGTTGTACAAATTTTTTTGATAATTTTTTTTCCTGTCATTTCATGAACGCTGAGTTTTTTTAGGGTTTTTTTTTTTATGAAAGATTGAGTCTCCATCTCATCAACCTTTTTTTTTCCCTTTTTCTAAGAGCATGATGCAAGTTTTCTTTCTTTTTTTTTTTCAATGAACCTGCAAGCAAAGAGAACACTCCCTCCCTCCCCGTTTATAAGGTACTAATGATCAACCCTGATTAGGACACATGCAAGAGACAATATGTGTATTGCATTTCTTTCTTTAAATTTCTGTTTTAAATTTCCTGCTTTTTCAACTTGTTAACCAACAATAATTTTTTTCTTGTTAATACTATCACTCCACAAAAAGTATTCTATGATGGAACTGTACTTATGAAAAAAGGAGCCGTGTGTGTGCAGTATAAATGTAAATCATTACTATGTTCTTACATGTCAAATCCATGTGTATATTAAATTCATACTGTTACATTCCCAGGCCAGACCAGCCGTCCGAGATCCTGTGTGACTTCATCTACCAGATGGGGGTGGGCAAAGGTGTCAAGCTCCACACCGTGGCCTATGACTGCAGCAACAACCTCACCAACGTAAGCAACACCTGCGTCTGCTCTTGTTTATACCCAGAACTAAAAATGCAATTCATTGCATTGTTAACACAATGGAGACAAGCATAGAGATATTTTTACTTGAGTTGAATATATCTTAAACATTGTGGATTGAAATTGTGATCAAACAGTTTGATTTTGATTGACAAATTTTAAGACCATTTGCTAAATTTACTCTTTTAAAAACGTCTCCTTGTTTTATTAGTTTTAAAAATAAAACGTTCATCAACAAAACGTGTCTAGCAACTTGACCAACAGCTGTTCTTTTAATTTTTTTTCCTACTGCTTTGATGCAGGTGACGTTGAAAAGACTGGCTGAGTCTTCAGGAGGGCGATACCATTGCTACACGGCCAGTTGCGAGGTAAGACTGTGTCCTCCTATAGATATGGTGCACAGATACGATAAATCTTCATTTAACTTCCGTTTGTTCAGCAGTCACTTCATGTCTTTTTCCATGTATTGTTACTTTTAGCCATTATGTGTGTCATCACATTTGGAAACACTTTTTCTATATTTTATTCCTGTACTCCATCCGTTTTTTAAACTCTTGAAAAAGTTTATATTCTCAAGGCTTGATGGCAAAACGGGTCATAGTTAGGCAATGAACTAGGTTACAATTTCACACCCACCATCAATGAGGGATTTGTAAACTATTTTTAAAAAAAGGAAAAATGCAGTTAATGTTTTCTGTGTTTGTTGTGGCATCTGACAGGAGCAGATCTACACCAGCACCGACATTGCCTTGCTTCTGGCTGAGATCAAAGAAGCGCAGGACGTCATCAACAAGATCAAGGAAATGCGCCAAGGTCTCATGGGAAATGCGCTCATCAGCATCATGAATGAGGTATGCACAAACTTTTTAGTGACTTTGTGAGAATTTTGCATTGAAAACTATCAGGGTTCTGAGTATAGGTTTTTTGTCATATGGATTAGTTGCTTCATAACAAATTAATTGTGATTCTTTCAGGCAATTTTTTGTCTTGGTATGTGACTAAATAATCGACTCCATCATCAAAGCCTGTTATTCACTTCTTTGCTAAATTGTAGTCAATGAAAAATAAAATGCATGATGTTGTTCACAAAGAAGGATGACGACTTTTTTCAGCAGAATTGTGCCTCTTATGATCAATACAGGATTAATACTTTGGTGTTGATTTTCCTCGTACACAATCATATAAGCTGTTGTTATCAGGGCACACAAATGTTAGAAAATTTACCCTTTTTTTCTTCTTGCAGCATGCTTCTTTATGAGATCATATCCGTTTGCATCCACGGATAGCACAATCATGTGTTTTGATACACAACCATTTTTAATTCTACTTTCAGATTACGTCAGAAGTGTCCAAACTGCCTCAGTCACGTTTTTTGCCCCGACCTCCAGGTCATGATCTTCCTTTGAAGGTCAAAGTTCCCAACTTTCATCCCAGGTCATCGCAAGAATGGCTGCATCAGCATGGACTCAGAGGTATCTGATGAATGGACAAACTGTCTGGGGCCTTTTATTTATAATTCAGCCCAGCACATTTTATATTGCACTTTAATGCTTAGAAAGGTCCTCCATAGCTGTGTACCACAATTTGGTAATAAGAGAAAGATAGGCAAGCAGGTGGTTGGTGGGAGTCCCTGGTGGGCTCTTCTGCTTCTGTTTCTTTTCTTTTACACTGAAACCATTGGGTTACTTTTTCCCCTTTTCTGTGATGTCCTGTTTTTGTTGTCTTGTTTGCAACTCAATGCTTATCCATTATTTCATGCCTTTTGGTACATGACTGAGGGTCACAAGTTAAACATACTGGGTACTTTTGTACACAAGATCTTGGGTTTTCCTTAACCTTTACACTGTCATGAGTGAACGCAATCGCTTATTTTTGTAAGGAGAGATGATACTTTTTGTCATTGTAAATCATCTCTCAGTGGCGTTGATATGTATTTTGAAGGATAATACGGTAGATGAAAAATTGCCTACTTCTTCCACCCAAACTTTCACAAACTTAAAAAAAAAATCATGAATTTTGTGTTGTCTATTTACTGACAAACAAAACAATGCATGACACCAAGGGTCTTGTGTCAGTTGTCTCAGTTCCACTGAGTCAGTCGATATAATTGAAGAAGAAGAAGAACCCACAGTTCGTCCTTTCCCGCTTTCCCACACCCCGTCACATTTTGATTAGGCTGCCCAATGGCTACTGTGACAATTGATAAAACCACGTTGGCTCTCAAACAGTTAAGAAAGTAACTTATAGCAGTGCTCGATGACTGCTTGAAAAAAAGAGCAACTCAAGCTCTAAGCTGCGTCCAAAGAGAGTAAAAAATGACCATGTGTAAGTTTGGCTCTGTATTATACAACATGCAAGCAGCTAAATACGAGTGAGCTGACAAAAAGCCCCATGTGATTATTGTATAAAAATATTGAAAAAATTAAGATCAACTCTATTCCCTTTTTTCACAATTTTAAATCCTGATAGCTTTTGTCTTGAGATAAAAACTGCAGGATGAAGAAAGAGGCAGGTCTCTACATGGGTTTTCTAACAATCCACAATTAACCAAGAGCTCTGAATAATAACATTCCTCTTTCATCTCAAAGACGGAAGCACATCAAGGTAGGAATGCCCCTAACATTTACAAACATTAAGGGGCCTTGATCCTTTTAGAAAAGTGTGAACTGTTCCCCTTGAATGCATGTTAGATTTCCTGTTTTCCACACGGTCTCATAAGAAGAAGAATCTGTGATTTTCTTCACGCAGCAAAGAGACTAGACTTGTATCAAGTGCTTGCACCAAACGCCTACTCCTATCGTGAAGAGTTCATCCCCGTCATCAAGAAAGCTGTGCAGTCCCAGGTGCATGAGGTGAGAAAAGAAAATTCTGGTTGTTTTCCTTTGTTTTTTCTCATATTCAAATCTGACATTTAACGTACATGCTGGGATACAAGTTTTTGCACAGCAAAATCAGTTGAAGGGCACACAGTGTCAGTAAAACACGATACCTGTCATGGTTTTTAGGAAGGAGATTCTAACACTTCATGAAGATGAATAAAATCTAACTTTTTATTTGTATCAAACTGATAGAATTTGTCAAGGCTTTGATTTCAAGAGTCATTGTATACCAAGCTCTCTATGCACTAAGTTGTTATATGGTTTATATAGCCGATATGGTTTGGTATGAAAAATTTGTTAAATCTCAGTTTTTTTTGTCCAGTCAATATAACTGTGTATAACTTGAACATATTAGTCTATTGAAGGGATCAATTCCAATCCTCCGACTAAATTTGTCCACAGAAAGCCATGGTTCAGTTTCCCTGGCACGACGGATCCTCCAAAAACCTGCATGTAGACATGACACAGCTGTTTGAGTACCAGAAGCGTCTGAGTGAGGCTGTCATTCTCTATGAGAGACGAGTGGATTGGCTGGCCTCGGGGAGCCGCAGGATATTTGGGACCATCACCGAACGCAAGTAAGTAGATGAACTTTGAAGTGTATCAGTCTATTGGAGTAGTTGACTGATTATTTATTGCTTTTGACAGGCTCAAATTTGCTTTGTTCAATACGAATTATTTTCATCATTGGGTTTTTTATTTATCTTTTCCCAAATTATTCCTTGTGTTATCTTTATTCCTCTTCCTACCGGATGATTTGACCCATGAAAAAAGGACCAATCCAGATCTGCAATAAAATCTTAGCCAATTTGGGTTTTACAATTAAACTGTACAGAAAGTGGGACCAACTGACTGCATTCAGCGTGTTAAAAAATCAGTTGGCAGTGTATATAGGTATTGCAGTTATTCTAAATGTTGTTCTTGCAGAGCACGCTGAAAAATGACGTTCAACACGTGCGATAACATTCTGACATCTGAATGCAGATTTGGAGTTGGCCCTTTTTTGGGGTCACCTGGTATTAAAATCATTATCGTTATTATTAATGACCTATTCATTTGAATGCAAGTTACTTTGTTTGATTATAATAAATGCATGTTACTTTATTTTTTCATGTAAATTTAGTGCATCAAACTCAGAGGAAACTTTATTGATTTGCTCATGTGAATACATGAACAGCTTTTGGCTCTGTTTTTACTCATCTTGATGATATCACATTAATTTTATTGTGGAAGAAATAGCCTGTTTCCCATGAACTGCATGCTTCTCTGCTCTCCGTGTTTCCAGCATAGTTCTCCTGGTGGATACATCCGTCAGCAACATCAACTATCTCATCCACATCCAGCACTCCTTGCGTCTGCTGATGGAGGAGCAGATCGCCAACAAAGATTATTTCAACATTGTTTCGTAGGTTTTCAACGTTCAATTCTTTTAAATTATCACATTCTCAGTGAAACAAATTGATTTTCTAACAGATATATACATTCTATTGGAGCTTTTGTTTTACTTGAAATGATTTTTAATCTTTTAATTCATAATGTAATTTTTAAATAAGGCTCCTTGATTCATAAAAAAATAAGCAAAGTCAAAGCCATTTTTAATGAAATTTGATTTAAAAGCCGTTGCAGCCAATTTAGAGCACTGACTGATGGTGTATGACTTCCCCATTTGATGAATTGCCTGGTGCTTCTTTCTTTCAATAATATTTATGCCACAAAAATGTGCATTTCCATTATCATCATCAACCAAATTATTGAAACCATTTTTGTTATGATCAATGTCAACTAGTGTAAGTTACCAAAATTAAAAGCCTACTATAGCGGGTCGCAGGTGAAAAGTGATGAAATCAAGGCAAAATATTTCTCACTCAGATTTGGCAGTCAGACTAAACAGTGGAAGCCTCACGTGGTGCGACCGACCGAAGAAAACCTGCAAGATGCCTGGAAGTAGGTTCATCTCTGTGACAAGTTAATGAAAATCTTGAAAATGGATATTTTTTTAGTACGAAATTGAAAAGTTTTAAAATATTTCGGTGTTTAGATGGAATAATTTTGGATAGAATGGATTGTTTTAAATATTGGATTTTGAGTTGTTACCTTTTGTATAAATTTTTTTTTTTTTTTAATGGTTAGAATTTTACCCTTCATATGTACATTTGCCCATAGCAGAGTCTGTGCTTTGTCTTCAGGTGGGTTCTCGATCTGCAGTGCGGGGGCAGCAGGAATTTCCTGAACGCTTTTCGGGCTACGGTGGAAAATGACGAGGAGATAAAGCATCATATTTGTAAGTCTTGTTCAGAGCACCATGGATGAGATTGTGGGATGTCATTTACATTTGTATCTTTCATGCAATTTAAGCATGATTCAGTATTTGCCATTTGTCCTCTGCGTTGTCAGTATAAATAAAGGAGGTCAATATTTAGGAACTGACATTATTTGACAAGTTCTTAGAAACGTTTCGACCCAGAGAGGTTGGAGAAGATGAATATGGAGCTTTTTTTAATTGTTGGTAAAACAAAAGGTTAAAATTATGTCAAGCTTATTTGGTGTTTAATCTTACTGCACATGGAGATGGATGTCAAGCTCGAAGGTCCCTCTTTGGTTATAAATGTTTTATTTGTCAAAGAGGCTGCTTTATCATCATGTTTCATGTTGATTTTCCACATAAAGCAAAAGCACCTAGAACATGGTGATGACCGTGGGTTAGCAGTCTATGAATACTCTGCTTTTCATTTCCCTTCCTGCAGTTGTGCAAGGCATCTATTTGTTCACCAGTGGAGTGCCAGATCAGGTTTACAATGTCGTGACCTCATACATTGAAGAGGCATCGTCCGGCAGAGACGTTCGTCTGCACACGATTCTGTTCAATGTGGACGACTACGACGTGAATGGGGCAATTCCTGGACGCTACGCAAACATCACCAGCACGGCAGAGTGCCTGAGGAACATGGCCCACGCCACAGGGGGACGATTTCATTGGTTCAGAGAGACAGGTGAGTCAACTGTTCAAGTCCTCTGGGCACAGTGGCCAAGTTGGTGAGGCATCAGAGACTCGTGCTTAAAGGGACTGTGTTCAATACCTATCCATCCCACTGTGACTTGTGCCTGGAATGTCTGTCTTCCTGTGGGACAAACCCCTATCCCACTGCAGCTTGTGTCTGGAATGTCCCAGTCTCCCTTTGGGACAAACCCTGTGGGATTTCATCACAGGAATTTTACTTGACTCATAGTTTTACTCTACCTCAGAGAACTGTTAAGATTTTGATACAAGCTATGAAAGTTGATTTCTCTCTTCTTACGTCAGAATAAATTAAAAAATGAAAGCAGAAAATTATGGAAGATACTGCCATATTTTTCATTTTTGAGGTTTAAAGCAAATGTTATACTTGTTTTATTATTATTTTTTTATAATTTTTTTATTTCTGATACAGGTATCATTGAGAATGACGACATTCAGTGTGTGAATTCAGAAAGTGACAGAGCCTTGAACTTCTCCAGGAAATGTGCCATGTTGGTGGATTCTGTCAAAAAGAAATACAGAAATCGCTATGTGAGGAGCATGCTTTTCTCAAGTTTGAATATTGCACAATTTGTATTACCAGAGTTTTTGGGGTTTTTTATATTCCTGTAAATAGTTGTCTTTTCCACAAAAGAATTTTTGTAAAACCAAACTCATCTTCTTTAATTCTATCCATTTAATCCATTGATATGATGATCAATCTGTCCACAAAGTACTGGTTGCTTTGTTGTAAACAGGCCATTGTGTGAAACATTGTAACAGCTGACTTGAATAATCTCAACACACTCTTCGCTTACCTGTCCCCCAGGGATGTGGGATAATGCGGCGCTTGGAACATACTGATGACCTTGGAGAGATACTTTACTTTCTATAATTTATCCCAATTTAATTCTGTTTTCTACTCCTCCCTTTTCAGCTGCACCATCCCCACATGCACGCCATTGAGAGCAAGTCCTCGCACCGACACCTCAAGTGCATCCCGCAGCCTGAGGATCCCGCACCCTTTGCTGCACTTCCTGCCCCTGCCAAATCTGTCAGTGGACCCGCTGCGGCAACCTACGCTGGCTACGGCAGCTCCAGCAACCAGGTAATTCTCCCAAACCTTTTTCCTTCTCTTACATGGCTCACAAAGGACTAACAGGACTTGGGAGGATTATTTCAGCGTTTTTGAGATCCTTTTTGACCAATTTCTCCACCTGATTTGATCATCTTTTCCCCTTTGGTTTCCATCCAAGCAGTTGGTTTTTGTAGGTTATCACTGTCCATCCTAAATATATTTTGTTGCCACCTTCACCATCTGCCGTGGATGGAAAATGTTTCTGTGTCCACTTGTTCTCAATATTTCTACAGCATTATTGCAAGCTGCTGAAGCCTTGAAGAAGATCATTGTAGAGTACAAAGGACTCAATCTGTATGCAAATTAATAATGAGTGTCAAATTACTTGGATGTTAATAGCCACTTTAGATCACTGCTTACCATGCCAAACTGTCATTGCTTAAAATACCTCAGCATTAAGGTCTCCTTTGTGAAATTTGTAATCTTCTTCCAAATTACGTAGCATTCCATGATTTCCCTCGTTTCATGGACAGGCCACAGAGAGGGCGGCCATTTCCTGGCGTCCATCCAGCGCCTCCAGCACCGGCAGTCTCAGGGCCACACACACACGTAAGTTCTTGCCTCGTAATGTACCATAAAAGGCAGTCTCAGGGCCACACACTCACGTAAGTTCTTGCCTCGTAATGTACCATAAAAGGCAGTCTCAGGGCCACACACACACGTAAGTTCTTGCCTCGTA
>JBCIKM010076834.1:0-14874 GCA_039654465.1 Melibe viridis | reverse complement strand
AGAGAGAGAGAGAGGGGGGGGAGAGAGAGGGAGAGAGAGAGAGAGACAGGGAGACAGAGAGGGAGACAGAGGGAGAGAGAGAGATAGAGGGAGAGAGAGAGAGAGAGAGAGAGAGAGAGAGAGAGAGAGAGAGGGGAGGGGAGAGAGTGAGAGAGAGAGAGGGAGAGGGGGAGAGACACTGAGATAACCAAAGAAAGAAACTAAGGTATGCAAGGATGATGTTCCTCAGAACACAAACTGGTTCCACAACACCTGAAATAAGTTGTGCACCAATTTCAACTTTCTATTAGGATCTTTCCATGGAGCCAAATAAGAACCTGAGCCAACTACACAGCAATGTGACAAAGTTGTAGAGGTACAAAGAAATAAAAGAAAAACAACTCTCCGCACACAACAGATTTTGTTTTCTCCACAGCACATCATTCACAAAATCTTGAGAGAAAAGCTATTCGGATTGACACATGTCTTGTCCAGTCCTCAAGACTCCCCATCTTCTGCCTTTTTTTGTAGGCACCACAAATGAGAGGCTAGCATTGAAAATGTATTTTTGGCAAACTGCTTCAGCTTTACATAGAAAAAGAAGGCAATATCAATCACAAAACAAGTGTAGCTTTAGAATCACTTCCTCTTGTTTCATTCAGTCACGGCTTCAAACGTTTGAAGATAATGGCAACTTCTGTGGTAGGAATTGATTTTGAATCTTGCCTTCACACCAAGGGTGATGCAGCCAGCTAAACTGAACCTGTGAAGGGACCTTTTACTTGCTGGCAGTGTGCAGGTGCAGAGTTCAATGTCCATCTCCAATAGGATGAGGCAGGATGGGGAGCTTTATCCTCCCTGGCCGGGACAAGTGATTGGTTACTGACTGGAAAAATAACCTTAATATTCCACTGTGAATGGGTCTTGACCAGTTGTCCTTGGCTTGGGATGCAAGCACTGTACTTCTCCACTACTAACAACCCCCCCCCCCCCTAAGTCATGTTATGGAAAAAAAAAACCAACTCTTGCCATACAGAATGCCGGCATGCCAAAATTATATCCTGGTAACAACGATCTGAAACCACTGTAATGTCTCCACAGACAAAAGTTGGCATTTTACTCACAGGTTGGAGGAAGAGATTTATAATTTGACACACTTTGAGTTATCACAGACATTGGGGTGAGCCACGGAGAGCAGACAAATGGGAGGAAACAGAAAATGGACGTAGAACTTGTAGAGAACTAAGTTCATTTGAAACAATGAAAATTTGCAAGCTCTGAAGGCATCGCTGTAACAAACGAGTGGGGACGATGACTTGTAAATACCAAGTATGATTTCCAGAGATTGCTGCATGGACAATTAAAGGCCTATAAAAATATAATGTCATCAAACTCACATTCTAGTGTGTTATATTAATTGGAGGATCCAACAAATGCAGGAAATGCAAGGCAAAATGACTGCAACAAAATTACATTAGGATTTATGTTCATGATTGAGTTAAGTAGATTATGAATGGTATTTAAAGTAATGGAACATAAATTTCAAGCACAGGCAAAAAACATAAAGTTAAATGTTAGAGATGAATGTCAATGAAAACAAAAATTTTACAGATCTTCTTGAGCGGAAAACATACATGTCCATAAAGTGCTACATAGGCATTTAACAAACCTTTTCTCCCCCCCCCTCCCCCCAGCCCCCAACCCATCTGCCAGAAGCAAGGGAGGTGCAGGAGATATGACAGTCAGCCTTTTAGGCTCTAATTTATCTTTTCAGGTTGTTTTTTTTGGTAAGTATTGTAAACAGTATTGTTTATAGATGACAATAAACAGAAATACATTTATTAAAGGCACAGCTGTGAATGGCTCAGTTAGTAGGCCCACTGTTGTGGAGGTAGCCAGGCAAAGCGTGCCATGGCAGGTCCTGGGTTCGATTTCTTCCACGGACGGCTTCCTGTTTTTTTTCCTTTCTTTCTATGGCTTTGACTCACCTCGGCACTCTGCCGATACTGTTTATCGGCATCTATTTTCCAGTGTCAGGTATACTTTATTGTTTATGGAGTCTGGTTTGTACCCCCCCCCCCCCCAAAAAAAAAACCCCAAAAAACTGACTATAGTGAGCCAATGCGACTCAGTTGAAATAAGCTGACGCAGAGACACAAACAATTGGCGATGAAAAGATGTTACCCTCTCTCTCTCTCTCTCTCTGTCTCTCTCTCTCTCTTCTCTCTCTCTATCTCTCCATCTTGGTAAATCTCTAACTTATAATTTTTTCTTGAATGAATTGATAAAATACACAAAATACGAAGAAAAAAAATAAAATAATAAAGCTTCAGAAAATGGACAGGAAAGTCACAAAGGAGCAACATAAAACCACTTCACATTTAAAGATAGTTTGATCAAGCATACTAAGGTGCACAAGAACTGAGAGACAAAACACAAAAAAAACCTGACACTCAAGAAATGAGAGACAAGACATCAATATATTGACCATGTGGGCAATGGTCTTGTGAGAACAATTTGGCCTCTTGAGCGGTCAAACTTTGATTCTCGGGTTAGAACTAATCAAGATCTCGTTACAGCTCTTGCAGTTGATTCAGCTCTACAGGCTCATGTCAGACTGGCCATCTAATAATCACAACAATTAGTAAAGAGGCTTTTGACATGGTCTCATAGGTTTGAAGATACACAGTTTCCACTTCTGTATGTTTGGAGATACAAAGTTGTGACTTCTGTATATGTTTGTAGATACACAATTTCCACTTCTGCATGTTTGGAGATACAAAGTTGTGACTTCTGCATATGTTTGAGGATATACAGATGTCATTTCCTCATTAATTTGAAGACAATAGTTGGGGGGCTTTCATCCATCTCAGGGACTTTCCCCCCTCAGCCACTCTAGACTGTAGACCCTTCTACAAATCCCACACCATGGTAAAGTCCCAATGGATCTTGGAGCAGACTCTTCAGTCATAAGAAGGTCACCACTCGGAGCAGGCAGAGATAGAGGATGCTTGTTGATGCCCTATGCTCCGAGAGGAGCCTAAGGGATTAAGTAAGATCAGTCATAACACACCTGCCTGAAACTGTGTAATTACTCCTTTGCCCAGGCATACTTGTGGTTGTTATTGATGAATTTTGGTCTTCAGCCAAGGACTTACTGTGTTCCTCAGACTTCAGGATCAAGCCTACATCAATGGAACCAGGCTATATCCAACAGAACTTTAATCTGCCATTCTATTGGTAGTCCTTGAAACTCATCAAATTCAGTATTCTTCATTGACGGAGCATTCTCTTCTTGCGAGTGAAAATGTCAGGGCAATTAATTTATCTTGTATACCTGTATTTTATTTTGAAGACATCTTTCAAAAAAAAAAAAAAAAATTTCACAATTACCAAATAACAACTAGATAGCAACATTCAGCTATGTAAAAACTAACCCCCTCCTGAAGTTGAGGTAAACTAAATTACTTAAAATTACTTATATTCGGTTTGCACTGAGTAACAAATAGGAAACACCATGGCCACCCCTCGGTCATAATGCCATCTTGGACACACTACGGCCCTGTACCCCCCCCCCCACCCCCTGTGTTGATAGCTCTGGAATGTCATCTTGGACAACACTCTATGACCCTGCAGACCCCCCCCCCTCTCCCCCCGTGTTGATAGCTTTGGGAAGACTTGAGCACTGAATGCATGGATTGGGTATGACAATAGCCAACTCAATACCAAAGATATGTTGTTAACCTCATCTGATATGTATGGATTGAAATGGTTGCATGAGGAAATGAAAATCAAAACTTCTGGAGGAATACACATGACAATGACCAAACAGCTGCATGGACCATGTCTTAGAATGCACTGGGCAAAGGAAGTGCAAAATGTAGACAAGTCAGGCATTACTCGTTTTGTTCTACTGGATTGATATCTTGTTGGGTACAGGAATGCAAACCAAAATGGAAAAACGAAAGCAACTGAAAAAGGTCAACGATAGCGTAGGCAGTAGGTCTGTAACTTGTAGCAATGAATTCCAAAGTATTTCAATGAAAAACTGTTTCCAGTCACAAATTTTCCTGATATGAGTATACCTTGGAGGGCTGGTGTAAGATGAGAGAACGAAATTAGTAAGAAAATCTATAGAAAAATTGTTTGAATACAAATTCAAAGCTAGGGAAGGAGAAGATTTATGGACCCGAGTGAATATCTACAGGCCAGGGAAATATGGAGAAAGATCAAAACTACAATAAAAAAAGGGTTGTGAAGACAAAGTTCAGATATAAATGGAGGATGGTGGTTGGCACCTAGAAAATGACTGGAAAAATTAAGAAAAGCATTGGATAGCAAATCTACACAAAATTATTTTGGTTATTGAAGCGGATGAAATCATATAACTGATGAGAAACCAACCACTTTAAATAAAAGGATAAATCAACTACTTAGAATATAGAGATATAATATGTCACACATACATGAGTTATGGAAGCATTGAAAATAAAAGACCAGCATCAGAAAACCTGATGTGTGGAAAAAACAATTTCTAGAGGCCAACTGTCCACTGGATATTGAGGAAATCCTCCACCAACACTACTATGGCTATAATACAGGGAGCGGTTTGATGTGTAATCAAAACTACAAGAGATGAAATGGCCCAGAAAAATACAAAATGGCTACCACTGTCGGGGGAGACAAGCTGAACTTGGGAGCCGACGCCGGACTGTTTAAAGTACTGGAGTATGACTGGGTTGGTGTTGGGGTATCTGCAGACAGATTGACATACACACAGACAGACATAGACAGACAGACGGTCAGACAGACAACAAGAAAGACAAACAAATACACATACACACACACTTTGGATTTAGTGGCTTGTGGTCCATGGCATAAGAAAACTGTCGCAGAAAAAACATAAGCTTTGATTTCAAATTGGCTACAATATCATAGGGAAGATATATAACGTTAAGTAGAATAGTAAGATAGGCTGAGGGACTGTACTCTAGCTATGGGGGATGAGTTGTGGAGCAAGCAGCAATGAAGGGCATGTTCAAAATAGTGATGGTAATTTTATATATTTTTTAAAATGGTGTATGCCTTGCTTCTCATATTTATTCTACAGGATATTTAAAGGTTCAGTAGAGGATCTGATGAACTTTTGAGGGAAAAAAGACGACAATCACGGTATGGAGGAAAAAAAATAACGATAGTCTCTGAGAATGAAAGATACATACGAGATGATTTCAAAATGTTGGAAAAACTTTGGAAAACAAATCTGCAGAGTCATTTCCAAAACAAGCCAACAAAACAGTCAAACACAAATGATCCATTTTCCATGACAAACAATCTTATAATTTAACCAATTTCAACACTGTTGCAAATTTTAAAGGTAATTTCTTAGTGTTGAGTCTTCCTGAAACAAAGTCTGCCTGTGATGTTGAGACAGTTAGTTCCTATTGCTTACATGTCAACATGGTATTAACGAGGGATGAATGGATCATCTTTCCCATGACTTTCATTCTCCACTGTGCATATTTTGTTATGATTTATTTCAAATAAACCTATCAGCTCTTGAGCGATACATAATATAAACAGTGATAAAGGTAGAAGGAAGGCAGGTCGGATATGACCCGTCAAGCAAAGCATCTGGAAGATACAAGAATTTTTGCAAGCATATACTTGAGAAGCAAAGACTGAGAATGAAGAAAATTGTTTTTCTCTCTTGTCTCATGTAGGCATATTTGATAACATACAGGGTGGTCAAAAAAATTTTTTTTTTTTAATGATACAGTTGTTTTTCAAATAATGTAGGAAATGAGGTTCATTTCAAAGGAATTTGATAAAACTTTCAAACAGGTACTTAAACATAACACGTTGTGAAAGGCATTTTTAGAAAAGTACTCAATTTGAACAATTCGCAAAATGCTCAAAAACTTTCAAAAGTTCGAGAATACCTTTCACAAATTCGACAAGACTTAATGGTGGAAATGTCAGTTATTAATAAGCAACACTGGATAAAATACGCACCAGCAATCACAATAGTTTGTGCAAAATGGAGAAAAACCCAGATGTATAAAATGCTTCCCTGGCCTGGCTGCAACAGCATTTTCAAATGTGAATTGTCAGTCTTAGTTCTCCTGCCATCTGGGTGTCCAACTCAGAATGTTTCTTGTTTGGCTGTCTGAAGAACAAAATCCTCAAAGACAGTTTCAATCCATTGATAAACTAAAAAATGCAATCAAACTTGCTACGAAGACTATTGCACAAGATCAGTGTGATCATGCCCTTGACAACCTTAAAACTTTGAAAAACAACATTTTAGAATAACAGGGGTGGAAATCTGGAACAGCTCCAGCTCTACCCTTGGTTAGCATCCCAGACAAATTATGCTCAATATCATTTTCTTTCTTTGGGTGTTTTGTCCATAGAGTTGATTATCCAACACTGCGATAATTCTACCATTAAGTCTTGTCGAATCTGTGGAAGGACGTGTTGTCTAACTGTCAAAGGTTTTTGCGCATTTTGCAAATTGTTCAAATTGAGTACATTTCTAAAAATGTCTCTCATAACATGTTTCTTTTGGCTACCAGTTTGAAAGCTGTATCAAACAAATTCCCTTAAAATGAACTTCATTTCCTCCAAATTTCTGATTTCTAACTCGTCTTTTCACAGAGTTATTTTGAAAAAAAATGTGTCAGGGTTTTTTGGACCACCCTGTCCCTACTTTTACAGAAACTATTGGTAAACGGGCTTTGAAGAAAATGGGATGTGTATATAGAAAAGTTCTGTAAACTAATAGATCTGAAGCAAAAGTATTTTGCCAAAAAAGAGCTACAGTTGCATTGGACTTTCTAGGGAACTCGATCATCTTCCGTCACCGTCAGATTTTAAAGAGACATAGTGGATTGTCCACGTAGACAGGAAAAATAGCTTGGCTATACAAAGCTTCCATTGAATTGGAGAAAAGAAACTCTACATCTCTTCCATTCTTGTCTATTGAATAAGAATCTCTCAAAGATTTAATTACTTACACACAAAATCATTGCCAAATCCGTAAATCCAAACTACATTCCGACAAAGCAAGCAATCCTTGGACAAAAATATAACCAAAACCAAATGAATAGCTCAAGTTTTCAGTGTGAAAAAATTGTTTGCACTTTTGATTTGCACTGATTCATATCCCATCAGTATGTCAAAAAATGAGCTCATGGATTTCATGAGACTTCAGTTTTTGTTGCTCAAATGAAAACCAGCTTGAACAAGGCGAAACCAATGTGATGTGAATCATTCAAAAGGCAAAGAACATCCAATAAGAAGTCAGGTAAGAAAGACATGAAGAAAGGAAAAAAAGCTGATGACAGAAGTGTTATAATTTTTGTTGAATGGCTCATTCAGACTCAATTGCAAATACTCAAGTGTATCCCTTGCTAACACACAATATTGAACAGACATAAAAGAGACTAAGAAAAGAAGATAAATGGTAAAGAAAAAGAGAAGAGTTGAAGAGTGTGAAAACAGACAAGGAAAAAGGGATAGAGAGACAGTGAAGCAAGAATTGTGGATAAATGCTAATTTTAAATACCATTGTAAGCATAATTACCCTCTACGGTAAGCCGTTACCCCATCTTCTACCCATTAAGGCATGCAGATATTGATCTTCATTTTCTCCTCTGTTATTTATAAAAACAGCCGAATAATCAAATGTCTGCCAAGAACAATACAACATTACTTCCTACTTTCTCTCTAATTTTGATATGCCTGTTGCTGTTTATATGTCTCTGCTTCAGTGCTTTGGGAAAAGTTAGGATTGATCAGAAAACTGAACAGTTGTTTCTCAACAGCAAGAAACAAAACAAAAATAAGAAATTTTCAACACCAATTGGAACAATCAAAGCTCTCGTCGTTTAATGCTGGTTGTTCTGAAATCATATTCACATCAACCCCGCCTGGAAGCTTTTATTCTTTGTCACATTCTCAGTCTGTGAACCACAGCATGGGGTTTTATACAGAAATTCCACATCAAGTACAGGCCTTGCATTTTTCACAAGAGTTTGGAAAAATGGAGATAATTTGTAGGATATCTGTGCATATCGGCAGGCAAAATCTGGCGCCTTGCCTTTGGGTCAAAAGGTCCAGAACGATGTCCACATAATAATCATTATACAAACAAGCTTTATCAACACATTCGTAATGTCTATCTCCATTGATGTGTTAATACCAAAAACTCCACTCCTGACACCAGTAAAAACAATCACCATTACCTTGTACATAGAACAGACTCAACATCCCCGACTCAAACTATATATAATAAAAATAAATTGGGGTTAAATACCCTTACATAGCATAAAGTAATGAAATGAAGAAAGAAAAAAAAAAAAGGGGGGGGGGGGGAGGGGGGGGAAGTGAGACCATAGCTTCAGTATAAAAAACAAAAGAAGAGTTCAACAGGGACGCCAAGGCACCTATAACTACAATTCCACGGTGGATAGACAACACACATTAAGAAAGGTGCTGTCCATTAAAATGCTCAATAGACTGCCTGGAGTCTAGCCAAAGTGGATTCAGCAAAGGAAGGTGCACAGTGAATGCAGTCTGGACACACAAATGGATTGATATGAAAATGTTGTCAGAAAAGGTCAGCATCACTTTTTCTTGGAAAGATATGTCTGAAGCATTTGACAATATTGACAGACACACACTGCGAAAAATACTGGAAAACGGTACATGAGAGGACGAATTATGAATGGTCTGCTTCCTTTTTAGGCAAACCTAAGTTAAATTTTAAGTAAACAGTTCCACAAATTAAAAATGATTCTCCATCAACAAAAGCACACCTCAAGGAGACAGCCTCAACACTGTTCTTTTCATCATCATTGTCAAAGATGTTTATAGCAAACTACCTAACCCTCGCTTAAAATTGGAAGATGGCCTTTCATTAGAAATTGCAGATTAAGACCATATTGATTTCATTGCCATCCAAGAAATAAGCAGGAGAGATAAAAAAAAAAAAAAATCACCAAAAAATAACCTAATGGTCATTTCATAAAACAACAGATACTACTCCTACTGAACAAGTGCAAAGAAGAATGAAAAACAATACAGAAAGTGGGATCTGGTGACAAAGAAGATGTAGACAACAGATAGCAACTATTGACAGTCCCTTTCTATAAGTTCCAAAATGTACAGATAAGAAGTGGTACTGAGTTGATGTACAAAAACAAAATGATTCAAATCCGTTGTCAATTCAGTACATATTCATAACTGTAGGACAAGGGGAAGAGGAAAGGCTTGATACTTTCTAAAGGTTATAAGTGAAGAAATTCCTAAACATGTATTATCCAAGAGAAATATCAAATAAATTTTAGATGAATAATGCAACAAAAGTCCTCAAAATAACTAAAAATTTTGGAAAACGGATGGAGACTATTTGGATATATATATACTATGACTTGAAAACAATATTCCTGCAAAGACAACAATGTTTGCATATTTTACAACATCTAGAAAGCATGGACATAAAGGTGGGCCATCCACAAGCATTCGCAGCACTTAAAGGATATCTCAAAAATACACAATTCACATTAAAATCTGAAAAATAATTGGCCACACTGATATCCCATGCATAAGACTGAGTTCATAGGAAGGAATTGAATTTTAACTCACTCAGTGTGTTCACAATGCAAGTTGCCACGAGGCATTTCGAGACCTCCTTTAGTCGAATGCTGAATGCGTGTCATAGAGAGGCTCACAGATTAAATCAACGATCTTTCCGTCAGGTCATGCTTACTACCTGTTTTTAGCATCCATTTCCTTTTGAACTTCCCATCTCAAACAGTCACAATCACTTGATTCTTAAGTACAATATCACTGGTCTAAAATTCCAGCTTGCAGTGGTGTCTAGTGTGTAGTTTTCTCCTATAAACAAGCCCATCCTAACACACTATGCAAGAAATGGATACCATTCCCGCAGGTGACAGATGGTTCGATTAATACCACTCCCACCACAACCCGTTAAACTCTGAGCAGCAAAGAACTGGTAATAATATAATTCCCGCATGATATGGGCTGAGCTAAAATCAACCAGCAAATTTAAGCATTTTTTTCTTTTAGGTACATTTTTAGGATTAAAACTCCCATGAGTTGTATTTTTTCAGATTTTTTTAAAGTATAGATTCAGATTCTGTGATGTTTCACAATATCAGGACGCGTGGCATGATCATTATAATAGATTATTATTATTATCATAATTAGGCCAATTCTCACCCAACAAATTTTAATGTTGTCTTAATACCTTGTAAGAGTTCAATATGGTCATC
Organism: Melibe viridis; assembly: GCA_039654465.1. NCBI lineage: Eukaryota > Metazoa > Mollusca > Gastropoda > Nudibranchia > Dendronotidae > Melibe > Melibe viridis. The sequence continues at coordinate 4,591 of JBCIKM010076834.1, read as the reverse complement.
ACTTGAGGCAGCGAATGAGAGAGTGAATGAAGCCTCACAGGTTTGACCATACCTCGATTCATAGAGATGGTCCCCAATTGTTAATACCCTCTTAAAGTTACTGCAGGGCTGCAGGTAAAATTAAATATAAATGCAATTTTCTATTTATTAAAAAAAAAAATATGCAAAAGTAAAGTGCTAGCCTGAAGTGTGTCAAACATAATTTTTTTTATTGAGGTGGGTATAGCAGGGGATATTCCGTGGGTGCATTGATGTCACCTCTGCTGTAAGAGGTGGTCACATTGAACACTTGTAGGGCAAGGCAAGAAAAAACTTGTTTGTGAGAACAAGACTGTGAATTAACATGTGCTTACTATTGCTTTTCTTATCATGACACTGCATAGTGATATCATTTCAATTTTTATGAATAACCCTGTATAATAAAATCCTGTTTTCATAATCACACCGAAAATTGTTTTTGATGCAACGGTCTAAGATAAGCCTTGTAGTGCAACCACCTATGAAATATATTTTTTAAACTGAGTAGCTAAATTGCTGTGTGGAAGAGCTGATGAAAAAGGGAGGTGATACAAATTAAAAAAAAAAAAAAACATTGTCAGTGCATAAAAAATCAATTGTTAACTTTGTGACTGTTTTACTCTGCCTTGTATTGTTTTCTGTAAGGGCAACATATATGTATTTACAATAAATCAAAATGCAGTTATCTCACAAGCAAAATATCTTCTATTCAAGTAAAAGAAGGCATTGAGTGAATTCTGCAGATTTTTTTTTTCAGTTTCCTAGTGAGAAAATCAAACCAATTCCCAAACACGCTGTACATCATGTTTTTTTTTCAAAGTAGTAAAAAATTAAAATTAGTGTAAAATGTACATTATCATTGCACTTTAAATACAACAAAACTTGAGGCATTGACAGAGAGAGCTGTACACTTTACATGAATAAGGCCCAAAAGAGTTCAACAAGGAACCAGTGGCAAAATCAGTGCTTAAGACCATCAGAGACATTCAACAAGGAACCAACCAGGGGCAGGCAAAAGTAATACGAGACCATGTATGTAAAACCATCAAAGACAATGCACTGAAGATAAAGGGTAGGTAGTGTGATAATTATACGGCCATGAGAATAATAGCAGAAATTTTGAAAACTCCTTCATTACTTCAGGCTTTTGGCAAAGAATGAAAAGAAAGAAAGAAAAAAAAATAATCACACTACAGACAAAATGAAAAACAAATCCTTGATGATGATTGGATTACATGGTGCTGACATCTTGAAACAATAATGATAAAAATGAAGATGATGGTTATGATGAGAATGATAATGATGATGATGATGATGATGATGATGATGATGTGGTAACAAAAAACCCCAAAAAGAAGCACAAAAACCTTGAGCATTGTACCAAATGATATGACTGATACATCAACTTGCATTGACAGCTTAGGTAGAGTCTGCAAAGCTGGCATACACACAATAATCCTGTTCACACTTTTCACAACAAAGCGAGATCGAATTTTGACATTCTTGAGACTGATCTACTATTGAGTCAGAAGAAGAGGATTACGACATGTACAACAACCAAATTAGCGTTCTCATCAATCTTTAACTTAAAGTTTTTCCATTTCAATCAATACATACTCATATAATGCAACTACAGCCAGGCAAAAAACACAATTGAAGTACATATGACTCGTTAGATTGACATCAATGTTGATTAAGTCTATAAGGCAATATCAAAATTTATTGGATGAGTATTTTGACACAGCCCTTCCCCTCCCCAAGATGTGTGTATCTTTTCAGGCATGCACAAACACACTTACGTGCACAAAAGTAAAATACTTAAATTATAATGATTTTCAAATGAAGGGAAAAGCTATTATTGTTAGATCCAGTGTTAATACAATAACAGGCTGCATTCTTTAAAAAAAAAACAACCCCAAAACCCATTCATACCTATTATAGCCTTTGTTCAGAATATTGATGTTTCCCAAAGGAAAACAGTATGATGGAATTAACTGAGAGAGAAAACAGATGTTAACCTACCAAGGACACTTAACAGAGACATGTTATATAAATGAAAACAAAATATTTCTATCTGATATTTAAAAGAATTATTATTTACAAACGCACACATACAAACACACAAAAATAATCCCTTAGAGAAATGTAAACTATACATAAAAAGAAAACAACACAACAGATATTTGCTTTTTTAATACTGAACAACACAAAGTAAAATATCCAAAAGAACAAATATACTGATGTAGCCTCTTACACTCTAAATTAAAGAGAACCGGGAAAAGAAGGCACAGGCCATAAAAGGATTAAGCAGTGTTGTAAAAAGCTGACATGATAGGGAATCATGAGTGAGAAATGTCAAAAATGATTTTTCAAAATTGTTTGTTACACTCAGCTATCTTTCACAAAGATAATACTGTGATCTCCTTATAAAATGAGCAAATTCACATAATTCTCCCAGACTCCCATTATCGATCAAGCACAGAAAATCAGTTTATTGACCTAAGTACAAGAGCTCATCTTTTCAACTTTAGATGCATTGAGCCATATTTCCTAGAAATACGACCTTTGCCTAAGAGTTTAGAGATGGTGGCAGAAGCCAGTAATGCAACAGACAGCACCAAGAAGTGAAAAGTAAAGTGAGACCATCTTAAGACATGCAAATTGTTAAATGACAAACTATAGCTTATGACTTGATTTTTCTAACTGGTGCTTACTTGTTTGTCTATTGGAGACTTTAGAGCCCTGCGACACACAAGGGTCATAGAGGAGCCCAGGGGAAAGTAAGATGATAGAGTTAGTTAAAAGAGGGAACAGATCAAACCACAAGCAGCAGAGAGATGATTTAAATAAATATCATATCTCAAAATACATATCGACACCACCCAGAAATGATTTACAATGACAAAAAATCTCTCCAAACAAGAATAAGCAATGGCCATCATTCATAACAGCATAATGGTTCACGAAGACCCAAGATCTTTAAACCACCTTCGTAGACAAAAGTACTCAGTACATTTAACTTGTGACCCCACATTTATGTACCAAAAGGCATGACATAAGGGATGAGCATTGAGTTGCAAATAAGACAACAAAAACATGACATTACAGAAAAGGGGAAAAAGTAAGTCGATAGATTTAGAGCAAAAGAGAAGAAACAGAGAAGTGTCCACCAGGGACACAAAAAAAAAAAAGAAAAAAAAAAAGGGATCCCTAGAAAAGGACAGGTGCCTGCCATTTTTTCTCTTGTAATCTTTAGTGATTCAAGTTGACCAATTTCATCAATGATTCTGATAAGAGATATCTGAGGTATGTAAATCTCTGTACACGCATTTCAGTTGGATGTAGAAATAGCAACATAGAAAATTTCTTAGTAACATTTTCAAAGGACAAAAAATATAGTGGAGAAATGCTTAGTTAAACAATTTAAGCTTTCTATGTCTTGGACATGGAGCCTTAAAACCAGAGATGAACGAAATAAATAATAACAAGTGTACATGGAGACACTAAACTTAACAAAAAAACTTTTGAAATTGAAGAACAACATGTGAAACTAAAATTTGAGAGAGAGAAATATCCCATATGAAGTAAGAGATGCAAAGACAACCGAAAGACAAAAACTCCAAAACCAGTTATGAAGACAAAAAAAAACAAACAAACCCTCAACGGCAATGGATTGCCAAAATGACTAAAACCTAATGTAATTCAAAGAATTGTCTTCTTTTTCACAACCATTAAGTCTGGGAAAAATTTCACAGCTGAGAGTTCTTAATGACAACAATAACAACAACAACAAAAACAACAAAAGAGAAATAATAATTAAATTGCGTAATTTACGTAAATAAGTGGCAAAGTGACTCTAGCTTTAACTGCTTTGATGTTTAATTTCTAAGCTACAAAAAATGTTCTCCACTCAATTTGACACTTAAAATCAAAGACTGCAATTGTTTCAGCATTTTTACACCATTATTTATATTTTTTTTTCAGCTTCAGCTACTTTTGATTCCATGGGTACAAAAAGCAATGGCCAAAAAAAAGAACACAGGTACCCTAGTATATGATCTTATTCCAATCCATTAAAGTGACAAAGATAATCAGTTCAACTCACCCAAAAAATCGAAATTTGATACTTAAACAAGCTGGTAAAGTGCACTCACATGAGGATAAGTGAATGTTAGCTCCATATGTCAAACTTCAAAAATTGAGAAATATTTCAAAGAGTCTTTAACCCTGGGGAGTAATCGAATACAGGACTGACCATTTATACAATCACACCTCGTTTGATGAAGAGATTAATAATACTTGTAACAATCCAAAAATTACACAGCATTTTCAGACAGAGACAATAACAATTAAAAAGCATGCTTCCACTCTTTTTTCTTTTGCACACTTTGGCTGACATCTTTTGGTGATCACACTCATGGACAGGAATGGAAGACAGATGTTTAATTTATTAGCACAGAGAGAAAGAAAGAAAGAAAGAGAAAGAGAGAGAGCAGGAGAGTGAGTGTGTGTGTGTGTGTGTGTGTGTGTGTGTGAGAGAGAGAGAGAGAGAGAGAGAGAGAGAGAGAGAGAG
>JBCIKM010076724.1:5000-14878 GCA_039654465.1 Melibe viridis | reverse complement strand
GGGATCAGTGGCGAAAGTTTGTGCATAGCAATTAAACCTTACACCGAAAGGTACTACAGGTAAAGATAAAGAAAGAAAGAAAGAAATACACATCATCTCTCAAAACATATATTGACACTACCCAGAGATGATTTACAATGACAAAAAAACATCATCTCTCCAAACAAGAATAAGTAATGGTCATCACTCATAACAGCATAATGGTTCAGGAAGACCCAGTATCTTTAAACCCCCTTTGTGTACAAAAGTACTCAGCACATTTAACTTGTGACTCTGTTATTATGTACCAAAAGGCATGAAATAAGGGATGACCACTGAGTTGCAAACAAAACAACAAATACAGGACATCACAGAAAAGGGGAAAGAGTAAGACGATAGATTCGGTGTAAAAGATAAGAAACAGAAGTAGAAGTTAGAAGGGCCCACCAGGGACATCCGCCAAAAGCCCACAGACGGAGGTGAGAAAACCTGACCTTTTGCTGGACATCATAAACAAACATTTGTCTGTTTTTCTACTTTGAGGAAAAGCCAAGAGGATAGTCATGGTTTTTTGTCTAATTGTTTAATTGCCGATTGGTTTGTTTATTGGATGTTTTAGGGCTCAGGCCCCACGACACACAAAGGTCATTTTTGTTTGTTTGTTTATTGGAGGTTTTAGGGCTCAGGCCCCATGACACACAAAGGTCATGTTTGTTTGTTTGTTTATTGGAGGTTTTAGGGCCCCACTACAAAAAGGTCAATGAGGAGCCAAGAGGAAAGTAAGGATGATAGAATTGTAGTTCAAGAAGCTAACAGATAAACCACAAACAGTAGAGAGATGATTTGAACTAAAAAAACAAGCAGTGGCAAACACCTGCCCATAACGGCATTATGGTCCAGGATCATCAAACCCCATTTGTGTACAAAAGTAGTACTCAGGACGTCTATCTTGTGACCCTGGAGTTTTATGTTTGTTCCTTTGCTTATTGGAGATTTTAGGGCCCCACAACACATGAGGGTTATAGAGGAGCTCAGAGGAAAATAAGATGACAGAATTAGTAAAAAAGGGAACAGATCAAACCACAAACAGTAGAGAGATGAATTACACTGAAAAATAAATATCATCTCTCAAAACACAAAGACACCACCGAGAGATGATTTACAATGACAAAAAATATCATCCCTCTTTATAAAAATAAGCAATGGCCATCACGTATAACAGCATTATGGTACAGAAAGACCCAAGCTCTTTAAACCCCCTTTGTGTACAAAAGTACTCAGTACGTTTGACTTGTGACCCTGCAGTCATGTACCAAAAAGGCATGAAATAAGGGATGAGCATTGAGTTGCAAACAAGAGAACAAAAACAGAACATCATAGAAAAGGGGAAAAAGCAAGACGATCGCTTCAGTGTAAAATAAAAGAAACAGAATTGGAAGAGCCCACCAACCACCCGCCGCCGTTAGAGGGCTTTCACCTCCTGGCAGCGCGCAGGGGACCTATTTAATTCCTCGAGTCTCCACAGGGGCCATCCACTGAGATGCAAACAAAACAACTAAAACAAAAAGAGAATGGAAAATAGTAAGATGATAGCTCCAGTATATAAGAAAAGAAACAGGCAGAAGAGCCCACCAGGGACTCCCACCAGCCACCTGCTGCCATTGGAAGCATTGCGCTGCCTGCCAGCAAGTAGGGAGCCTATATATCTGGATCCCCACAGGTGGATACATAGATCAAAAGTAGAGGCTGCTGGAAGTGGAAGCTAGGTCGTCATAGAGAATAAATTACCGTAGTAAGAGTATATATAGGCTTCCGTAAGGACAAAACAACATATAAAATATAAACCGGACGTTTCTGGTGATACCCTTTCTAAACAGGTACAATACATACACAAATATATATATATATATATATTATAATATAAAATAGAAAAGAAAAGAAAAGGACTTGGACGAAAACGACAACGCAAGGGAGCAACAAACGCAACCAACAACACATTCAATATAGTTTGCAGGCATGTGATTTTCTTTGCACATTTCCGTACCTTTATTGAATGTGTTGTTGTTGGTTGCGTCTGTTGCCCCCTTGCATTGTCGTTTTCGTCCAAGTCCTTTTCTTTTCTATTTTATATTATATTATATATATATATATATATATAGGTTTACTTCCGGGCGCTATTGAATACAGCAACTATCTTATTTCGTTTCTCAAAGTCATTGCCTTTTTATGGAATATGGTACTGCAATGATTTTGTTAATTTTTTTTTTTTTAATTAATCTTAATTTGGCGCCTAGAGCCTGCTGCCAAGGTGGGGATAGTTTTTGCGCGTTATAAATGTGCATTATTATTATTATTTTATATATATATATTTGTGTATATATTGTCCCTCTTGAGAAAGAGTAACACCCGAAACGTCAGATTTATATGTTGTTTCGTCCTTACGGAAGCCTATATATACTTTTATTACAGTAATTTATCCTCTAGGTGGATACATAGTTAAAAAGCAAGCTGCATTATCACAAATCTAAAACAAAGGGATATGTAAACCGACACTGAACACCTGTTAAAAAAACAACAAAAAACTAAATCATCAAGACTGACAGATAACTTTTCACTTTGATTTATTCTTTCTTTCAGCATACAACAACTTCAAAGTTCACAGTTTCAAGCATAACATTTTTTTTTTTTTTTTTTGTATTTAACGGGCAGGGAGGCAGTAAGCATCGTTGAGTCAATGTCAAATGCACAGTAGTGCTCAATTGAAAGTATGACATGACATCATTCCTGACAAACTCACTTTGGAATTTTAATCACATTTTTGTTAATTATCACCTCTCTCTCTTTTTATTTCCTAGGAAATTATCATTATTATTGTTACTATTATCTGAGGTATAAAACACAAACATCACAAAATCAAATCGTCACTTTGTCGCCAGACTCCTGTAAGTTACACAGTTACATAATGTGTGAGTTACAGGAGTCTTGCGGGAAAGTAACTAAGTAATCATCAAGCAAAGTTTAAAGTGAAATGATAACTATGTATGAAATTGACAGACTGTCTACTAAAATAAACAACAACAACAAAAGACAAAGAAAAATTCGCCAAACACAAAATAAAATTTTCCTCAATAAACCATTATGTAAGAAATTTGTTTCATCAAATGGTATCTCGTGGAGGTAGGTAAAGAGAGCCTCAACCAACCTCAACTCCAAAATCTACCAAAATTTGAAATGTATTAAAAAATACACATCAAACTGAAGATCTACAGCAATGACAAAATAATTTGTAGGAACAACACCAACTATAATGAACAATGGCTTTTTTTCTTTTACCATGGAAGATACCCCAAAACATCTGTCTTTGAATAAATCATCAGGAAAAAATCTGATCTACTTTTTTTGTTTGTTTTTTTTTTTGTTTTGTTTTTTTCAATATTACAACTCATCAAAACAAAAGATGTAAATTACGCAGTCTGCGGCAAGGACAAGAGAGTTTGCTGGCCATTGGGCAGGTACACCACATTCCTGGACCGGGACATTTGGAAGGCGATGTCTTCAGCAGCCTCCAGCTTTCGAAGCTCCACCAAGCCCTCCCCTGCCTTGCCAAAAGCTGAGGCAAGGAGCTCGGCTGCCTTGGACTCTCCTTCGGCTGAAATGATGGCCGCTTTCTTCTGTTGCTCTGCCTGATGATTGATCAATTTTAAAAAAATATATATATGTATAAAAATGAATATCGACATTATGCTTATTCACAGTCCATATCCGTAGCAGACAACCATAATAGAAAACAGGACAATACAAACCGAGAAGACGTTTGAGAATAAAGAGTCAACACAGATGTTTACGAGAAGATTCCAATCTAACATATTACAAACAATGAGTTTGAGAGAGAGAGCGGGGGGGGAAGAGAGATAAGATTGATCATTATATGTTGCTGAAAGAAGTAAAGATGAAAGCTCCGGTCACAGAAAGGTTTTGTCCACCAATTTGTTACCTGTGTGTTTTCTTCAGTTCAATTCCACATAAATTTTGTTTTCTTTTCACAATCTTCAGCCCTTGATTTTAACTATCACTATTTTGTACTTATTTCAACAACAAAAATTAACATTGAAGCCTAAAAATAAACTGAAAAGAGGTTGGATCCAATTTAATAATATAAAACATAGAGGAAAGAAATTAGTTGAAATTCTAAAAGTCCTGCCCTACCTTTTCGACAATGTATCTGGCTCTCTCCGCCTCTTGCTGAGCCACCTGCTTGGCTTCAACAGCCTCTGTGAACTCTCTGCCAAAGGTCAAATGAGTCTGGATGGAAGTAAAGGGTCATAGGTAAAAAACTACACACCTACCAAGGGTAGACAATTTCCTAACACAGGATACCAAAATGTTGTCAGCTAATAAATTCAAATTCAGTCACATACAGTAGGAATATACTTTCCCATTTCATTAGAGCAACCAACTTAGGTTGAATCAAAATCAGGCCGTATTTAAAAGCCAAAAGAGAAAAAGTACTAATCTGTTGGGATAGGTTGTCTCCCATGCTTTCTTTGGCAGTCTTCCCAATTGAAAGGTATGAAATTTGATTATTTGTATGAATAATCATGTCTAAACAGTCATCGATTGCACAGACAAAAAAAAAAAAAAGGTTGTGCATTACATCTCGTTTTATTGCAGATGTCTATCTATCTTTCAGGATCTACTCAAGAACTCTGGACAGCACATGATGATAATTTCTGGTTGGATGACCAAGTGGGTGTGACCCTCATCATTGATCAAGATAAAATTATGCCCGGGTCAGTCAGCATATGGTCTTGGGAGAAGTAAGACATCCAATAAGACCTACAGATGAAAATATTAAAGCACTGGATCGTTGAATGACTGTAACAGACAGGTCTTTGTGTGTTGGCCAGAAAATAATAGATTGTAATTGTCTCATATTAGATTCCATCTTAATTGGTAATTTGTCTTGCTCATCATCTTTAAAAATCTAATTTCTGTGTTGTTTGCGTAAAATGTGCATTCCTTTCACCTGCTAAGTGTCAACGACTGATGATTAACTTGCTTTGTTTGTTTGTTTATCGGAAGTTTAAGGGCCCGACGACTCACGAGGGTCATAGAGGAGCCCAGAGGAAAGTAAGATGAAAGAATTAGTTAAAAGAGGGAACAGATCAAACCACAAACAGCAGAAAGTTGATTTACACTAAAAAATAAATATCATCTCTCAAAACATTAATACGTATCAGTATTTTGAACAAAGACCAGAGTGGGACGGTTGACTCACCAGAGAGATGTCGTCCAGAATAACGCCAAACTGCAAGGCTCTGTCGGTTAAGTCAGCACTCACTTTCTGAGACACAATCTCTCTCTGAGTGATCAAATCACTGGCGTCAAACTGGGCCTGGCAAAGTCAATCGCAAAACAAATATCAAACAAATGGTCGTAACACCCTAAAATGAATGTCATATCAGTAACCATTCAATTCAGGCATAAACAAAACCGAAACATGAAGCATTTTGACCCCACCCCCCCCCAAAAAAAAAAAAAAAAAAAAAAATTCATTTCAAAAAGATTAAGACAACTATATTTGACCATGAGCACAGAGTTGTTTTTAAAAAAAAATTAATTAAAAATTACAAGACGCACAACAACAAAAAAAGCCAAGGAAGCATAAAAAAGAAGTTTAGAGAGCAGATTGCAAATACAGTATCAAATTCAAGATGCCTTCTATCTGCTTACCTTTTACTCTTTATAACATCATACATAATGATTTTTATTATTACTAGATCAATTGTTAATCTATTATTTTCTCTTATCAAAATAGTTATGTTCTTGCCAACAAGTGTTTTCTCACCACCTTTAATCAACCCACCCAAGTTTAACATTATCTTTATCACATAATTTTGATGGAGATCTTGGATATTGAGTTAAAGAATTAAAGGAAAAACAATGGAAAAATTTTGAATATGCCCTCAACAGCCTGTCGTATGGAATTAGATAGTTATAAAACTGCATTCACATAATTTTGGAAAGGTTGGTGCCTATTTTAAAAACAGCAAAGCTATTCATAAAAATCATTGAGGTTTTCCTTTCACATATCCCCCCCCCCCCTCCCCCCTCTCCCTTACAACAGCATTGCTGTATAACTAAAAGAAATTTAAAAAGCGAAACAATTTCTAAACTCGTTGCAGCCCCAACCCAAAATCTGTAGAAATTTATCAGTACTCCTATAGTAATGACTCGATGACTGAATTTTATAGAAAAATGGAAATCAACTTAAAAAATAAATAAAAGAGAGGATCACCACTGACCACAACAGCTTTCAAGACTTCTTGTGTAATGGATGGCAAGACCCTTTCATCATAGTCTATTCCCAAATTGGTGAAAATCTTGGGGAGGGAAGGAACGTTGGGTCGAAACAAAATCCTCAGAGTGATGTTCACATTCTGTAGATCTATTTCAAATTGAAAGTATATTAAAAAAAAATTAATAAATGCAATGTGCAGTAGTGATGTTTTGAATTTTATTTCTGGTTATTTTTTAAACAAATCATTTGTAAGGAAAAAAAAAATATTAAAAAATCACTTCAAGACAAAACTCCTTGAAAGCATATAAAGAATAGAGGAGCTGGCACTGGAGATGGATGAAAATAAACAGAAAAAAGAGAAAGGCACAGTGCCAAAGCGTGTCAAAGCCAAAGAAAGAAAGGAAAAAAAAACAGGAAGTCGTCGGATGAGGGAATCGAACCCAGGACTTGCCATGGCACCAATTTGCCTGGCCATTGCCAGACAGCGGGCTTATCAACTGTTTAAAAATCCTTAAAAGAAGATCAGACAGCAGAAACAAAAGAAAAAAGGAAGACCCATTAAGGTGAGGTAGGGCTTGTTTACAGTTTCAAAACAACAGAAACAAATATTAGGACATTAATATAAATTTGGATGTCACTCTGGATAAGGAAGGACATTTGACAATATAAAAAAAATGAGAGGTTAAAAAGAATAATTTAAATTAAAAAACCAATGCATTAAATTAACCTAAACTTTAAACGTTTTAAATGTAAGTTTTTCAGATGGAAAAATTAGGTTAAATTATTTTCTTTTCTATCAAATTGTTTTTTGACAGCAATATTTTGATAAACCCATAACAAAGTGAATACCACGAATTCAGCCAGTCCGCATACGCAGAGAGGTAAGAAGTTAAAGTTCAAGCTTCTATGCAAATTTGATGTGACCTCCAAAGGGTCATGGAGAGTTCTATATTTCACAGCATTATTTCCACTTTTCTGATTGGTTGGAGTATGTGAGTCCAAATGAAAAGAAGTTATAGAAAGACTCATAAGGCCGAACAGACAAAATTGTTGGAAATTATGCAGAGATACATTCAAGAGATGCATTGAAATTTATGAGGGTGAACCAAATTGAAAAACAACAACAATGAATAATACATTTACCTCAAGACTGTATCCATTCTCATCTCAATAAATTAATTTCCAACAATTCTTCTTCTTCTTCTTCAACTTTGTGTTCAAAAGAACAGTGAGTTTTTAATTTTCAAAAACAAATTTTCAAAGTACCTGACATATTGAGACTTCTGTAGAAATATATAATCTCAGTTCAGACAATCTCTACTGATGCATGTGAATTTTAAGGCTCTATTTCTTGCTTTGATTTTATAACGTATACATATCGAGTAATTCAACAGAAAAAAAATATGATTCAAACTAGAAATAATCTTAAAATTAATTTATGTTTCAACTAAAAAGGGGTGTTCACTTTCAAATTTGAAAACATCTTTTGCCTAACCTTTACTACCGGTGACAGTTGGTATGTTTCTGGGCTTTGATCTGATGTCGTAAATGATAGGCTTTTGAACCCACGGGATGAGGAAGTGTGTGCCTTCCCCGACAACATCATCCTGCACTCCCCTCAGTCTGTCAAATATGACAGCCCTCTGACCTCCATCAACTGTTAGGACAAAGAGACAACATGGTCAAATGAGACGAATCAAAATCAGATAAAAATACCAGCATTCTTCCCCTTCCCAAATACCATGGCAAAAAAAAAAAAAAAAAAAAGAGAGACAGAGAGATCCAACCTGTCAAACACCATTAGCTGGAGAAATTAGAGCTTTATTGTGTTTGCAGAGAGAAGAGAAGAATTAAGGGGAAAGAAAAAAAAATAATTGATTGGTGAATTTAGTATGTAAATTAGTAAGGTTGTAGCAAAACTGCAAGTAAAAAGAATAAATTTTTAATTTTTTGGGGGGGAAGGGGGAGGAGGGGGGTTTAATAGAACAGACCAAATAAATAGTGCCATTAAATAGTCATAGCAAGTAGGTAAGAAAAAAAAGAGAGAGAGTGGGAGAACGATGATAGAGGTAATCTCACACTTACACATCATTCAAATCTTACACCTTGGGGGAGGGGGAGTTTAATTATCATGATGTAAAACCAGATACAGTAGTACTGCCTAAGAGCAGTCCTAGGGAAAACGAAAAATTATGGAAAACCAGATAAAGTGATCACTGCCTGTGCAGGGTCCTCAGGAGACTGAAAAATCGTACTCTAAAGGCACAAGTTAGAAAATTGGTGCTGATCCAATGGAAGAAAAACACTGCAAACAAACAATTTTATTTCCTTCCTTCTATTTTCAGCACACAAACCATGCAACAGAAGGCTACTCCGCAGTGTCACTCTCTTGCAAAAATCAAGTCTCTGTGTTTAGTCCTGTCTTCACAGGGCAATGGCACACTCAAGGTCCATCCTCAAGCGGGCATTCTATTTCTTGCATTCTATATTCTCAGCTTCAGAACATGAAACAGGGGTTGCTTGGTAAAAAAAAAAAATGGATGGGGAGAGACTTTAGAAGCATTCCTGGATAAAGGTACATATCGAAAGTGCGGAAATGGCAATGCACAACAAAATGTAATGAAGTGAGCAGACTTCTGGCTGTCCCACTGGGACCAGCGACGAAGGAGCGGGACATTTTGGCAGATTTTACTACCCAGGCACAATGAATGTCACAATGATCACTCTTTTCTTCTTGTGTAGTCACAATGAAACTTTTGCTTCACTCACAATTACCATCAAACCACCCCCCCCCCTTCCCCATCAACCCCCTTTCCTCCCAAGAATATGCATAGATACTATTTCCCACAATCACTGATGACTTTCGTTTGTTTTAGTTTTAACCCGAGAACTGCTGCGGGAGCAACTTTTCCCTTTCAGCAGAACAGCGATACCGGCCGCCAGTATACTGAGTTTGTATTACCTACCGTTGTATAAGGCCGAATCAACAACTCCTCCGGTTATTGCAAGCGCAACCCCAATTTTTCCGATGTTTCCAAATATTTTAGACATTTTAATAAATAAGTGTGATCTATCCTCTGATCAAATGATGAAATACTTCAATGACTTCAATCGTAACCTTTATGAAAGCATGGAAGTGAAAGCAAAGGGCTTATTGACACCGGAAACGGAAATCAACATGTCACGACTGAAAGAACCGAAAGTACGAATGAATGGGATCTTACAAAATATTTAGGATAAATCCCTGCAGGCTCAGTCAAAATGTAGAAATAAACAACAAAGATAGGCAGATATATGTGCATGAGTCAGACAATACTCACGTTTTCTCAATGGAGAAATATGATTTTTAGTTCTTATACAATATTTGACCATTTCTAATCAGATCTCGCGATAGCTCAGTTGGTAGAGCGGAGGACTGTAGAGGCTAACTGTAGCAATCCTTAGGTCACTGGTTCGAATCCGGTTCGCGAGAGATCTTTTTTTAAATTTATTTGTTTATTTTGTTTATTTTTTTTTTTTCGGTTCTTGTTGCTATAACTCTCTCTCTCTCTCTCTCTCTCTCTCTCTCTCTGTATATATATATATATATAGACAGATA
>JBCIKM010076724.1:0-2500 GCA_039654465.1 Melibe viridis | reverse complement strand
TTACTTATGCCAGCATGGTGGTCCAGGTTGACCCAGGATCTTTAAAACCCCTTTGTGTTCAACTTGCATCGCACAAAAGTATGTGACCCTTGAGTTATGTACCAAAAGGCATGAAATAAGGGATTACCACTGAAAAAAAAAGAAAAGACGACAAACACGTGAAGCAAAAGAACATGGGAAAAAATAAGAGGATAGCTTCAGTGTAATAGAAAATAATTAAGAGAAGTAGAAGAGCCCACCAGAGACTCCCACCATTGGCCCACCGCTATTGGAATGCTTACCCCCTCCTGCCGTCGTGCAGCGGACCTGTATATATTCCCCGGGTCCCCACGGGGGAATGTCATCTGAGGAAGATTGGGGAATCGTGCATGTGACAACAGAAGTGATGAGAGGTATAATCATCAATAAGAGGGACAGCACTCTATTGGCCCAGGAGGACCAAGGATCCTTAAAATTACTTTATGTACCAAAGAACATAGTATGTCCAACTTACAATCTTATTATGTTCTTATGGATCTTTCTAACAAACAGTTTTCTGAATTTTCTTAAATTTGAATAGAGATCCATGGCTTTGTCAACTGACCCATTTCCGGACCATAAAGCCTTTTAGAATTAATATGAAAAAAAAAAGTTTTTAGTATACAGTACGGATGGTGCTCATGAAAAAGCATCTGAGGACATGATTTTGAGGTGAATAGATATCCTCATATTATACAAGGGAATAAAAACAAACACACGAAAACAAAAATCAACCTGCTGGAAAATATTCAACAAAAGGAAAAACTGGAGAAAATTGCAGATACTTCAATAATATTACTTTTTAATTTTCTTTTTTTTTAAGGTACAATCATTCTCTTTTATTTTTATTATTCAGTCGTATCATGCTAAAACATCAAAATGTACTATGACAGCAGAGTGTGTAAAATGACAAAAAATTGATGAAATGAGTAAAAAGCTTTTAGTTGAATTGTGGAGCAACTAAAACAAGTTTCGATGTAAGCAATTCTTCGTCAGGCACCAGCAAAGCATCATGCCCCTCTTGAAAAAGTGGTTGCATTCCAATGCCAACTGTTCTAGGAAGGTTGCAAAGAGAATCTTATTAAATTTTGGTTTATTGGTCATTAAGATGATAGAATAAGTTCAAAGAGAGAAAAATTTAAAACCACAAGCAGCGCAGGAATGATTCACATTCACATTAAAAACTTGTTGGTTTGTTTATTGGTGCATTTAGGGCACCATGACACACAAGGGTCATTGGGAAGCCCAGGGGAAAAAATTAGTTCAAAGAGGGAACAGGTAACACCTCAAACAGCGGAGAGATGATTTACACTAAAAAATAAATATCATCTCTCAAAACACATATCGACACCAAACAGAGATGATTTACAATAACAAAAAGAAATATCATCTCTCACAAAAATAAGCAATGGCCATCACTCATAACAGCATAATGGTTCAGGAAGACCCAGGATCTGTCGACCCCTTTGTGTAATAAAGCACTCAGTACGTCTAACTTGTGACCCTGGAGTTCTGTACCAAAAGGCCTGAAATAAGGGGTGAACATTGAGTTGCTAGCAAGACAGCAAAGACAGGACATCACAGAAAAGGGGAAAAAGTAAGACTGTAGATTCAGCATAAAAGAAAAGAAAGAAACAAGTGAAAGTGCCAACCAGGGACACCCTCTAACTGTCCACGAAGAAGAAAGAAAAAAAGAATGACTTGCTTCAGAAAAAAAAAAAAAAAGAAACAACAGTAGAAGATGCTACCATGATATTTTTCTGAGCTAACAATGGACAGTCGATAAAGGCTGAAACCAAGTGCTGAAGGCAGGAGGCCCCTCCACAGAGGCCCAGGGGTATGCCCCCCAACATTTTAAAAGATAAACCTTAAAATAAAGCAGCTATCTTAGCCTATTCTGGGCTGTTTCTACCTCATAATGAGAGAAAAGACCCAAAGTAATTGAAAGGCGGGAGAACAACGACTACAAAGGCAGAGAGAGATAACAAAAAAGGCACATGACCACCAAAAGGTGAAAGGTTCTAAGCCCTGATTTCTGTTTGTTTGTTGAGTTTTCATTTAAGGTGCCATGATACCAGGGGATATATCAGATCCCAAAGGGGATGTAAAATTAGCGATAGGTTGAGCCCAAACAGCAGATAGGACAAGGACCCTAGGATAGACGGATTTCTCAGAGAGATGATTTACATCCCTCCTTCGTGTTTTGAATTATGCTGGATGTTTTTTTTTGTTGGTTTTTTTTTTTTTCAATCAATCTTCAAGGCAATCAGCTCTAGGGGTAGATTAATTACTACCACATATGAAAAACTGCATTTTACTAGAGACAGAAAATTTTGTGGGGAATAACAATATCAAACGTAAATAACAACAACAGCAAAATTGCCATCACCAGTTCCATTTGAAATAAAAGATGAAAATGAATAGCAAATAGTATAGACACAGTGCCGAGGTGAGTCAAAGCCATAGAGAGAAAGGAAAAAAA
>JBCIKM010076615.1:0-14881 GCA_039654465.1 Melibe viridis | reverse complement strand
GGAAGAAATAGAATAGAGTAGGAAACAAAAAATAAACAACCACAATCATCCCCAATGCCATTGAAAGTGAAGGAATACACCAAGAAGCAAGTGGATTAGGGGAGAAAAGAGTTTGAGCTAGCTAGAGCTTGTGAAAGCCTGATAGTGGGAGGATGCTGGAGGTAACTTTATATGTGTCTGAGTCTCATGAGTCAAAATAAACATAAATTTTATTTGGAAATGAGTCTGGATTGACACTCCTTTTTGTTTGGACTTCCTCCATTTAAGATACTGTTTACAGTCAGATCAGAACGCTTCATTTAAGTTAAGGGGGGGGGAGGGAGAAACCCACAAAAGAATTGATAAAAAGTGCCACACTTAAAAACAAAATCTTTGCCGGTATTGGGTTCAGGTTGTCAGAAAGTTTTACCTTTCTCGTTCTGCTGTAAAATCATAATAAATAAGTGACTGAAATCAAAAGTGCATCTGAGGTAGGCGTGTCTGGCAGACGTGTTTCAAACTAAACTTTATGGAGACAACCAACAATAATACTATTGGTCCGTATTGAGGGGATATGCAAATAAAAAGAAATGGGAAATCCGGGTGATATAAAAAAGAGAATGATACGAATAAGAAATCAAATAAAAGGGAGATTTTTCTCTTGTAGCTTCGACGCAGACAAGTGTCGGAGGTATGATTGCTTTTCAATCGATGCTCCTCAAAGAATCTACGTAGATACTTTAGCTTCAAAAATCAATTTGACAGTCCCTATCAATCAACAGTTATTGAGACGAGAAAAGAAAAGTTGGAAACCGATTTTGAAATCAACAACACAAGAAAGCGTATTCTGTTACAAAAGTAAACATTGTGGAAATTAATTATAATACTAACCGCTGATTATCCCAGTAAATTTTGTGAAAACCGGATTCAAGACTGAGATATTTTAACCGCAGAATTATCGAAAATGGAGATGCTTGAAAAGTTAAGGTCTGCCAACTTTGATAGACAGCAAAAAAAGTCGTTGGTTTCTGAGGTAAGCTTAAGATGTTTGTAAGAGGTCTGTAAAAAAAACAAAACCAACAACCCCAAAACGACACCCCTCCCCCCCCCAAAAAAAAACAACAACAAAACAACACAACAAACAAAAACCAGAAACCCCGAAAAACTCCTTCAAAAATAGAAAACACCCCCATACTGAAACAAAAATACAGACCTGTAAATCTTCAATCAATTGACTGATTTTCGTCTAACAATAATTACGTCATTGAAGTTCAGCTTATAAATTGTAACTTCTTTTCATCTGAATGTCTATTCCCGTCCTGTTCTCTGGTCTCTCTGCCTGCAAACCAGGATCCAGTTCATTCATTTTACTTTTACTGTGTTCTTATCCACCTGAACTATGCTGACCTGGTCTATATTATACATAAAATAGGTATGCATGCTTGTATTGTCAGTTGGTGTGAACCAGCCGCGCAAGCCATGCTGGACACTTCCAGCTCTGTTCACTCACACAAAGCCCTGGCTATCGGCATGTCGCACACAGGCTTCCGTGCTGCCGCAAACTCATGGCCTGAGAGGTCACAGTCACATTCATGGAGAGCACCATTAGGCCACACCCACCTTTTTCATCCAACCGTCCAAATTGGTAAGAATATAGACTGGCGGAAAAAATCAGGATTTGGTTGAGTTTTTTTTAATTATTAATTATTATGCAAACAACTTTTGGTACGAAGATTATTGGCCCGGAAGGACTTAGGAGCACCAGGCACTGGAAAAGTGAGAGGTAAACAAACCTTGACAAGTTTTCTGCTTTTTGTCTGCTGATGGTAGTTGTTGATACCTAAAACTATTGAACAGATTATTAAAATCAAAGCGTTGCTGGTTATAGAATCAAGACCGTTATGGTGACATTTTATTAGGCTGTATTGATTAAGAACATTCCCGTGTTGAATCGCCTGCTGATAATTTTGCTGGCAGAGGCTGTTAAAGATGAACCAGACTGGAAGGGTTGTAATCATGTTCATCATCCACCATGCTCAGTCAAAGATCCCTTTTTAGTTTGAAACAAAGTAAATCAAAAGAACTTCTGCAGAATATGCCGAAGTAAGACGAGGAGCAGACACCTTGAATCAAAGATTCTGAAAATAGTTGTATGAATATGGTGTCAAGAAGAGGACAAGACAAAGCCATAGAGAAAGGTAATAAATAAAGAAAATCAATTGTCTCAAAAAATTGACCTCCACGGCTGGAACTCAAACCACAGATCTCTGGATTGCCGGTCCAGTGTGCTAACCATTACACTACCAAGGCGGTCTGATAATGGAGACATTTTAAATTATCTAAATCTTTCTTTGGCACACAAGTGGGCGGTGCCCAAACAATGAAACTGATATGACAACGAGAGCATTGTTGCTCCTGTAATATTGGTGTGAAACACAGAAGTAATGGCTGGAGCAGACACCTTGAATCAAAGATTCTGAAAATAGTTGTATGAGTCTGGTGTTGAGAGAATGCCCCCTACCAAGAAATCCCCTTCCCCCACTTTATTATCATTATTTTAAAATGTCAATGATACCAATACTGACAGTTTATGTGCAACAAAGCTAAACCTGCTTACTTGTTAATATTTTAAAGCACCGCTGTGTGTCTGGAATTGGTTATGATTTTTGGGTTGCGGTAAAGTTCAGTCAATTTTTCAAATGGTCATTTACAGGTCTGAAAAATAATATAATATATAATTTGATGATCTTTGTTTCGTTTCACCCTTCTCTTGCAAAGTTTAATATTCTAGTTAATAAAATAGGCTCTTATGAAAAATAACAATTTACATTTATTATGCACAGGCACACCCCTCTTAAAAGACGGTGCAACTCTTGGTGCATTACAATAAGCGTCAAGCGTGCTGTAAATATTTTATAATATAAATCTTAACAATTCAACAACTTTTTCACTCTCTTACTCTGTCCTCTATTAATGATAAAAAAGCCTGTAATTGTAATATTTTGTCCTCCAATTATTTTTCAAATTGTTTGCATGGAATAATTTTGATTTATACATTGATATTATCATTTTTTATTATTGTTTACGTAGGTATCAGTGTTTTTATATGTAGATTTGTGGATTGGAAGACAAGATAATGTGCCATTATTCATGGACAATAAATCAGATTTGTATAAATTCAACTTTACTCTTATCTGCTCTCGCTCTCTCTCTCTCTCTCTCCTCTCCGCCCCCTCTCTCTCTCCTTCAAATTCAACTTTACTCTTATCTGCTCTCACACACTCTCTCTCTCTCTCTCTCTCTCTCCTTCTCCCCCCTCTCTCTCTCCTTCTCTTTCTCCCCGCCCTCACTCTCTGTAATCTAGTTTCTTCTCATCATATGTCTAATGCTCTTTCATCCCAACAGATACAGAAACAGTTTGAGCAAATTAATAAACTGAATCAAGAGAAAGATGCATTGATGTACCGACTGCAGGCCTTGAATAATGGTCATGTAGCAACAGACTTCCTTCCAAGCTTTGCTCAAGAACCGGAGTTTTTGGCAGCGCACAACAAAGTTGCTTCGCTGAAACAAAAGCTTTCTGCATACAGACTGCTTGGTGGGTGATATTTCTTTTTCCCAATAGCTCGGTTTTTGCTATTTTAGGCCTATTATTATTTTTTCAAGCAATCTTTTCTAGATTCATAGCACAATGTACCCTTGTACAAGTGCTGAGGTATTTTTTTTGGGGAGAGAGAAGTAAATATATCATTCACATACAACAATGAAACCTTGTTATACTGCCAACCGAGGGATCCCACGAGAAAGTTTTTTATCTTAAAGAGAGAAAAAATAGCATTGTGGCAGAAATGATCATTTCAGTGAATCTAATTTTTGTACCTCCCAGTGCATTTTTTGCTTATTTATATGCAACTTATTTCTAGTTTTTTTTTTGTTAATGCTCCCTGGGAAAGAAGTTGTAAGTTAGAATTGACCATGAGAATGAGAGAGAGTCTTCCTTTTTCTATACTATACTTTATCCTATGGATATGACTGACATAGAATAGAGGAGCTCATGCTTATAATATAAGCACCATTCTGGCGCATACCCCCACCAGTCAGTTCATCTTTCTATGCTGTGTTTGTGTGTACTGTTTTGTCAAGAGAAAGGAAAATCAAAACAGTGTTTGTTTATATTTATAAATGCTTGTTCAGAGTCAGAGTGACTTGTGCCAGGACTTTTTCAGCACAAGTCACTGTCAGTGTCAGTGACTTGGGTTTAATGCTGAGCTTGAAACCACTTTTTCAGAGTGATGGATGGCTCAGTTGGTAGGCCTGCTGTCTTAGCAGTGGCCAGATGATACTTGCCATGGCAGGTCCTGGGTTTGATTTCCTCCTTGGACGACTTCCTGGTTTTTTCTTTTCTTTCTATGGCTTTGATTGACTTACACCTCCACACTGTGCTCTTTACCATTTTCTGTTTGTTTGTTTTTTCATCTATAGATATGACTTAAGGAGTGATACAATTTTAATTTAACTTTCAACAAAGTGAGTGTTACGATGCATCCTGGGATTCGAAGTGTTTCTAAGCCATACAACAATATTAAAGGTTGGCAGATTATTTCGGCCCTGATACACTGGTGACATTTTGTTTTGGCTGATTAAGTGACTCTTGTAGCATTTATCGCATATGTATATTATGTTTGTGGCAAGAAATCAGGAATGTTTTTAGTTGTATAAGAGATTATAATATGTATTAGGATAATTTGTTTGCTTTTATTTTTGTAACTTGTTGTTTCTTTTTCTCCCAGGACCCTGCGGGTTGACTGTGCTCCAGGTGAGCACCAAGTCTCTTGTAGTCAGCTTTACCTCTGTATGGAAGAATCTCACACAAGTTTTCATGCTACGGATTGCAGATGACAAAGATGCCATCAAGGTTGGTTGAATCACAGAGGGTTTTTTTTTTTTTTTTTTTAATGCTTGTGCTTATGAGAAGGTTGAGATTTTTTGGGGGACCTTCGTTTATCAAAATTCAGCTTTGTTAGCTTTTTTGGGTTAAAAGTTACTTCCAGTTAGTTATTTCATGGTATTTTTTACATTCCATTCTTATTTTAAAAATTCTGAAACTTTAAACTAAGCAGCTGTCTGTGGTTTTTATTGTCTTATTCTATAAATTGCTACTGTAAAGGGAACAAAGTTTTCTCTTTCATCAAGTCTTCCATTTACAAGCATTTTTAACTGATCAGTCGTTGTAAATTACAAGATTTTCACTTTCAAGCTTTCAGTCATGGTACTTTTTATGCTGTATGTCAGCTGCTAATATGTAAATAAATTCTCTCTTTTTAAACTTCGAAACATTGTGTTGCATCAATGCAAGTGGCTATGATGACCTTTGCTTTTGATTACCTATTTGACAAAAAATGATGTTAATGAGTTTCCTGGCTTGCAGGGAATCTTCACCTTAAATGGTCTTGTAAACCAACCCATTTGTTTTTAAAAATCAAACAAAATATTGTATTGTCTGTCTGCAATGTAGAGGTGGATGTCAGATATCTTTTGATAGCTTTTCAATTTTTGTCAGCATTTGTCGTCACCGTGGAAAATAATGCTAAAAAGAAAGCTTATTGCTGCTACATCCAGTTGTTATATAAGCGTGATCCATCGACCTCTTTCCTTGCATTCAGTTGGCTGGTACAACCATCCCATACTTCATTGACGTCCAGTCCATGCTGACCAGCACGGAGGTTTCTGAATGGCCCAAGACCATGGACGACATCGGCTTTCTGCTCAATGCTTTCACGCAGAGGAAGAGAGAAGTTGAGTATGTAAAGGTAGGTAACTCTGTTGTCCTCATTATTGGATTGTCTTTCTTGCCTCTATCTCTACCTCTGCCTTTAATCAAAGAGACCTGGTGACCCCTAAAGAAGGGACCACCTCAAATCTGCAATGAAATCATCACAAATGTACAACATATCATAGTGATAAATTACAGAAAGTGAGACCAACTAACTGCATTATATATGTCAAAATTTCAATTATACTGGTTGCCCATGAGTAGATTTATGACAGTTATTATAAATGTGGTTCTTGTAAAGCAAGGAAATACGACATTAAAAATGTGAATAAATGACACTCTGAAAATGCTACCTTGGAATTACTTTGCAACTAGTAGAATTGTTTCTTTGGATTCAGGCAGGGTCTCTAAAAATTAAACGTGTGGAAGGAATTTTGATAGTCTTCCATACCCAAGGGAAACAGAGATTCAAAGATTACTTCTGTCAAATCGATAATGTTCTTTCCGTTTTCTCCAGTCAGAGTACAAGAGTGCTGTCCGCCAGATTTCCTGGAATGACTCGGTGACCAACGTGGACATCCATGTATCGGTTGAGAACGAGGCCATCGGCGGCAGACGTACCAACCTTCAGCTGGACCTCACTCTGATCTACGACAACATTCAGGCCTTGAGCCCCGGCAAAGTACGCCTGGCCAGTAAGTAAAGTAATGTTGTCATGTTCCTTGGTAGGGTAGTCCAGCTATAAGTTGTGACAGTATAGATATAAAATTTATTCTTGTTGACTACTCCCCTCAAAATGCCTTTTGAGTAATGGGTTTCCAAGAAAAAACAGTAAATAGTTTAAAAATCACTATTATTTTGATGCTTCTTGATACGGATATGTTATGAGTTCATGAGTTTTCTCAATGCCGTGCAAAATTTCTTTTTCTATCAAAGTTCTTTTGCCACAATATAATGCACATGCTGTCCTTTCTCTTTTACTGCAGGGTGACACCCAAAAAAAAGCAGTATGTCAAAACCTTAAATAACTTTGATATTTTTTGGAGCTGGACCAAATTTTTATGATATTAACTTCAGTCTATCTATGACATTTTGGTAAAGTTTCAAACGTGTGGGTTAAAATTTGCACATTTAAGTAGCTTAAAAAAAAAAAGTTCTAATATTGCAAAATTAACGAGGATCCAGATTTTGTTCATTCGTGTGCTTCTCTGATGAGGCTCATCTCCTTCTCTTGGAGCAGCTAAATTTAAAAAAGTAACATATTCTGGGGAGATGCGTTACACTCAGACTGTCTGCAAAGACTGATTCAGCAAAGTGTGCAGCTTGGATGGCACTCTCCAAGCATTGAATCATCAAACCTTACTGGTTTGGGGCTAACAACAAGCTTATCTCAAGGTCTTAAAAAGGTTCTTGACAGCTCTTTGTCAACAAAATGGTGCTGTTACAGCTGAAGGATGGTTCCAACAAGATGATTCAGGAGCTCACATGCCAAGTGACTCTTTGACATTGGCCTCACTATCTGTTCCCAGGTTGCCTCAACACTCGGAGAGGTGTCTCAGAATGGGCTTGACACTTGCCAGACCTGAACCGCCCAGGCTTTTATCTGTGGCTTTAATTGTATTACACATTGACAATCCTCAAACTATTTCTGATCTTAACGCAGTGGCTGCAGCGAGCATGAGAACAATTAAAGGGAAGAACACATAGAGGTTATAGAAAACTTTGCATATTGGGTTCAAATGCGTCTGTAGCTTGAAGGAGCACATTTACAAGATATTTTTATATCCTAATAAAACATGCAATTTTTAACCCATGACGCATCTGAAACTTTTTTTAATGTCATGAAAATTTTGTTGCATTGCTAAAAATAGGAGAGGAATTATTTAATTTATTTTATGTACTCCTTTTTTTGTATCACCCTGTGCTTGACTACCAGTACTGGAAAAGTGTGTTGAATAAAGTTTGACTCTGTAAATTGTTAAAATCTGTTCCAAGTGTTTCATTTGATCCTCCAGTT
This sequence comes from Melibe viridis, assembly GCA_039654465.1. NCBI lineage: Eukaryota > Metazoa > Mollusca > Gastropoda > Nudibranchia > Dendronotidae > Melibe > Melibe viridis. Next base: position 7,112 of record JBCIKM010076615.1, on the reverse strand, counting down.
GTACAACTGTTGAAGACATTTTTTGTTTGTTTTAGTCTACATATTCCCATCCTCCTAATTCTTTTTTTATTTTTTCTTTCAACCCTTTCCATTCTTTCCAGGTTCCCATTTTCTATCCAAGGAGGAAGTTGGGAACATTCGGAATCTCATGAAGTCGAAAGCACTGTCCGAGGCTTTCCAGCTGCTTCTGGAGAAACTGGTCAGGGTTCCCCTGGACAGCGAGGACGATGAAGACGCAGAAAGTGATGCGGAGGCTGCCAACAATGATCACACAGGGGGGGAGAAGGGATGGAAGAGAAAATTGAAATAGGCATCGATGACACTTCCATAAAGAACTGAAGGACAGGAGATGTGATTTGGAGGACTGACAATGAGTTGGGTCAACTGTTCAAGAGATGCCTTATTATAATGCATTTTGATGCTAAAGATATAATGTACACTATCATTCAAAAATGGTTTGGGATGAAAGTGAAAATGAGAATAGTCCAAAGAAATCAAATTGCTTTACTGAAAAAGGAAGTCATATACCTTGACAGTACAGTTTTTGCCCTTTCTCTTTGTTACTGTGAAAGACCAAGTGATACCTACGGACGTACATCAGATGTGTTCAAACTGAAATGAGTCCCTTGAATTTCAATTCAAATGTATCTTTTGTACGAATACTTGTTTTGTATAATATATATAAGCTTAAAGATATGGTATTTCAAGAGACTTTGACAATTCAATAAGACTTAATTAAGCCGTCAGTGTAGATGACTGAGATTTCTCTTGCCTCTTATAAATCTTCTTTAAAATGAATGATCTAAGAAAGAGCCTTAATGTAATGATTGCAACGGTTGACTGCCAAATTGGTTGATAAACTCTATTAGTCTATTGGTTTTTTGTTCAAGAGACGTAACTCACAAAATAAAGATGATGGTGATACATAATTGAGTTGTAGTTCGTGCCCGGACAGTGTTGGTGGAACCTAGAGAGTCTGTTAAGTGAGGAACGACCATTGCTATTACATCCCTCACTTTCTAGAACATTTCACCCATAAAAACTTACTCCTTTTTTCAAATTTGAAATGGCAAGAAGGAGCGTTCTCAAATAATTGTACAATAAAATGATTTACTCTATATACTTACGTTTTCACACACTAAATTTAGTTGCCTGTTACATGACTCCAGGGTCACAAGTGAAACATACTGAGTACTTTTGTACACAAAGGGGGTTTAAAGATCCGGGGTCTTCCTGGACCATAATGCTGTTATGGGTGATGGCCATTGCTTCTTTTTGTAACGAGAGGTGATAATTTTTGTCATTGTCATTGTAAATCATCTCTCTATGTTGAGAGAGATAACACATATTTATTTTTTAATGTAAATCATCTCTCTGCTGTTTGTGATTTGATCTGTTCCCCCTTTGAACTAATTCTATCATCTTACTTTCTACCCTTATGTGTTTCCGGGGCCCTAAAACCACCAATAAACAATGAATGTACCTTGTGGGGAGTTAATACAGAAATCTTGAACGTTATAAAGAAATGCTGATACAAAGAACTTGTCTGGAATGTCGCAAGCTGTTCTTTATGAGTACCCGACTGTATAGCATTCCCCAGAACACTTGGGTCTATTGGCTCTGACAGTGGAAATGAATTTGTAAATAGTTGTATGTATTTTGAAAGTCATCTGTTTCTGTAAAGGTTTTTTACCTTTGATCGAATGTGAACATAATTTGTACAGATAATAATTTATTGTGAATAAAATTTGACATTGATATGAATATTTTAAAAGATTGGCTTAAATTTTCTTTTAGAGTAGGGCACTATAGTGTGTAAGCTTGGTAGCGTAGTCAGTAAGGTGTCAGTGTCAGACTCCCATGTTGAAGAGTGTGAGTTCGATCCACCAATAAACAATGAATGTACCTTGTGGGGAGTTAATACAGAAATCTTGAACGTTATAAAGAAATGCTGATACAAAGAACTTGTCTGGAATGTCGCAAGCTGTTCTTTATGAGTACCCGACTGTATAGCATTCCCCAGAACACTTGGGTCTATTGGCTCTGACAGTGGAAATGAATTTGTAAATAGTTGTATGTATTTTGAAAGTCATCTGTTTCTGTAAAGGTTTTTTACCTTTGATCGAATGTGAACATAATTTGTACAGATAATAATTTATTGTGAATAAAATTTGACATTGATATGAATATTTTAAAAGATTGGCTTAAATTTTCTTTTAGAGTAGGGCACTATAGTGTGTAAGCTTGGTAGCGTAGTCAGTAAGGTGTCAGTGTCAGACTCCCATGTTGAAGAGTGTGAGTTCGATCCCTGACAGTGCCATTGTGCCAATCATGCTAGTGCACTGCACTACAGCAACTGCCTGGGTCATCCTGGTCTTCCCTTGTAAATCATCTCTCTGTGGTGTCAATATATATATTTTTTTAAATGTAAATCATCTCTCTGCTGTATGTGGTTTGATCTGTGCCCTCTTTGAACTAATTCTATCATCTTGCTTTCCTCTGGGCTCCTCTTTGACCCTTGTGATGGTTGCGTGGATGAGGGAGGGGGCGGGGGGGGAGAAAGAATTGGAACATGGAGACGAGGTGTGTTTGTGTGTGAGGGAGAGAGAGAGGGGGGGGGGGAGACGGAAAGGCAGACAGATTGAGGGGGAGAGGTGATAGGAAAGGGATGGGGGTGCGCCCACGCCGGTCCAGCAAACTAGATATGATTTTTTTTTTTGGTGGATACCATCCCTCTGCTGTTTGTGTTTTAACCAGTTCTCTCTACCGACATTCCTTATTGGGCTTCTTATGATTATGACCCTGGTGTCTCCCCGCCATGAGACCAGCACTATATAAACAAACAATGGCTTCAGATATTTATCCAGGTCAAAAGGGCTGGGCTCTAACACCATGATTGCCATATGTATAATATGTATAATTTCCTTCGAAATTGATTGAAAGAGAGAACAGTGTGAACATATAAAAAAAAACAACCTAGAAATGATTAATATCATCTCTCTAACTCTAAACAATGTTTGTTTGTTTGTCTGTTGATTTTAAGGTACCAGAACACAAGAGGGTCACAGAGGTGCCCAAGAGGAAAGAAAGTTGTTTTTTTGTTATCCTTATCCTTTCATACCCCATTAGCAGTTTCAGGAGCTGGAAAAAACTCTGGATCACAAGAAATGAAGACAGACAGATGATCAGTCCACCATGCAAAGATGATACATTAATTAAAATAGCAGATATACTTTGACCTTACCAGAGACATTCTCACAGAAAAATCATTTACAGGGGAAAATATCATCTCTCACAAACAAGAACAAACATAGACAGCACACAACAGACAAGGCTGAGACTAAAATAGCACAAATTGAAGGCATCAATTTAATATCCCACTTAAGTCACGAAAAGACAGTCATATAAAAAGTAAATATGGTTCAATTTTATATTTTTTTTTTCCTCTGGTTTCATTCCAATCTTCAAAACCACACAATGTGTTTAAACATAAAACTCAAATGGGAAATTCATTCTTTAGTTTTTGTTCTCTGTCTTTAGCTGCCAGTTCTCACACATTTTTTACTATAGCAATCAATATCTCTAGTTATCATTCTATCCATTCATGCTTTAAAAACATCCCACATAGCGGTATGTAATGTTATCATCATTCATCCAAACACTCACATTGGTCGGTACATTCACAAACACAACCCACGATGCATAACTATGCATACTGTACTGTTACTGTTATGTAACCAGTCCACGCATAAGAAAAATATACATTTAAAACCAGCAGCAAGCTTTTGTCAGAAAATACTTTTGGTTTGTGTCCTTCAGAGTCAAGCAGTGAGTTGATTCAATTTTGAATTAGCCCAATTATTCCAGTTCGAATGTTAGTTTGTTTTTATTCCATTATTTGTTTTTAAAAAGTCCCAAGTAAGAGAACATGACCCTCTGATAGTTTAAAGCCTCAAAATTCAGATGATTCTGAAATGGAAACAAAAAAAGACAAGAGTAAGTTGAAGGAAACGAAAATGAAAATCTATCACTATCATGAATTTTTGTTCTTCATGAATTTTCATTCTTAAAGAAAGCATTTTACAAAGCTTGGTAAATGAATACAACTAACTACAAAATATGGTGGAGATTATATTTTTTTTCATGCAAGTTTGGAAAAAGATTTGTACACAAATTTTCATTCATAAGTGGTACATACTAGGTACATATATTGAAGCTTCAGAAAAAGATCAGAGCAGGACATGTGTCTTTTATGATCAAGAGAAACTTGGAGCAAATGCCTTACAAAATGCCAATTCCTGCATGATTATCATTACGGTGGATATAACAAACATGGCCTTCCAAAATCTTGTGCATTATCAAAATGATGATTTTTCTACTGGACTGTGTCTCACATAATGATCAAAAAGTGGAGCAATCTTACTTATAAACAAAAGCTTAAAATAACTATTATATTTGAAATTAAATTTTTCAAAATATCGAATCCCAAGTTTTGTTCTCAATCTTAGGGGTGTAAAGAAAGAAAGAAAAAGAAAACATGAGCTGCTATCAAGATCTATCTAACGATCTAGCAAGGTAATGTCTCACTCATATCTCTGCTGTGTTGTGGTGTCTTTATAGAGTGAGTTCTCCACCAGATTTCCTCGGCAGTTGAGGGTCGTTTTATGGGAGAGGTGGAATAACTTCATTTTTTATTCTGTCTCAATGTGCAGTGATGACAGTTGAGATTTAGGATGGCACAATCCGAAACTGAAAAAAAAAGAAGGAAGTCACTTTAGAAAATGCTTGAGTCATCCATGAAAGGACCATAGCACAGCATGCGGTTGGTGATTCTAAGAAAGAAAAAAAAAGGCAAGGCATTTAAACCAATTTTAAAATATTCAAGTTTTTTTTAGCACAGTATCTAAGTTTAAAAAGACCTAAGAGATGATTTACAATGACAATGACAAAAATGAAATAAGCCTTCATAATAATCAAGATAATACAGGGTGTTTTTTTTATTATGATCCAATTTATGATTGAAATAACTGAAAAACCATGACAGATAAAAAGCTCCGGTTTTCTGCCAATGCTCAGGTATTCACTGGCATTTTGTGTCATATCAGTTTGACCAGTCTACAATGTCTTGTTAATTTGCTAAGACATCACTTTTTGAACCACTTTAAAACAAGTGGCGCACCATCTACATAAATGTGTGAAATAAAATGAGATGGCTGATAACATTGAAAAAGTCAAAGCTGCGATTCGATTTTACGACTTGAGGTTGATTACTTTAGACCAGAGAGCTGACAAAAGAGAGTACTGTAAGCATGTGACACTTCCAAGGGGCAAAGATCATTCGGACCTGGCACAAGAACCTGGTTGAGTCAGCAAATGTCAATGGCACATGTCACGAGGTGGACTTGGCACATCTCAGGATCGAGAAATCTACACACAAATCATCACTATTTCAGCTCGGTAAAAGAGTTGATTACTCTAATAGATCATTTCGCTCTACAACCAAGATGCCATTATTGTAGTCTGTGGTGGTAACTCAAGAGTAATTGCATCGTGCACAGCATGAGATCACCCACACTCCATCCTCATTCAATTTCTCATACATTGCTCCCTTACACAACTCCGTCTAGTGTAAAAGGAAGAATGAATATTAATTCAGCTGACCTCTCTACATCCAATCAAAGATGAGCTAGACGCATGGGTACGCCAGTTAATTGTGGCATAAATAAGGAAAAATGTTTAAGAAAAACCTCACCTCACCATCAAGAAACCTGTTCTCACCGTGTGTGAAAGAAATAAGCTAGTTCTAGCACTCATGCAAATAAAATATTGCTTACCGCTAGAACAAGATTGATAACTTAGAGACAAAAAGCGCTTCACATTCAACTCCTTGACACTTAGATAATTTATCTACCAAGGTGTTAAAATTCTTAAAAAGCGGTTCCTACTTCTGGCATCACAGCCACCTGCAAGCTTTAGAGGTCAGAGCTTGGCAAGACCCTTTCTAGCTCCTGTGGTGAACGCAGCTCCGCCCAGACGAGACGCCAGCCCAGCCGCCGAATCATAGATAAGTCCATTCAACTGGACACAAACAATCTGTTTGGGAATTCTAATGCCAGTAATTTTCCCAGTGATTAAAAGAGCCACATGCCTTGATTTATTCTTTGTCCGTAAAGGACCATAATTTTACGAAATAAATGCACTTTCTTCCTTGTGAATCAATCAGATCACAGAGTTAGTGAAGTCATTTTCTTTCCTATAAACTCAGAGTTAAGAATCCAATCATTGTTATTTGCACAGGGTCAATCTTCTTCACTCCCCTCTGTCCTCTTACCATATAAGCTATAGTCTCAATTACGGACCAGTGTTGTTTTAAGCACAGTGTCTGAGCGAGAGTGGGGAAGTGCGTCAGTCTCCTTCAGTACCTTTATTCCTCCTCACCTCTTTCTCTCTATCTGTCCCCGGCGCGCTCATGACAGCATAGAAAACAAGTAAGCAAACCATCGTCTGGCACCCCAAGCTGACTCAAAATAACATCTATGGACGTTTTTATTTATTTATCTATTTTTAATGACGATGCATCAAAGATTCAGTTTTCTCAGCCCCTATAAAAGACTTAAAGCACTTGAAATGGTGACCCTTTTGCATTGGGACGGTGAAAATCATGTTCAAAAACAACAAACTCTTGGCGAGAGCTGATATCACAACTGCAGATAATATGCTGGTAGAAAACAGAGTTGACCGTATTGAGCTCTGATTCAGTTTTTATTCAAACTGCCCTTGCAATTTATGTTACAATGATTCAAATTCAATTGTCAAAACTTTTCATATCATAAGCCTATTTGTGTTAATTATGGACATTTTTCTGTTTATTTGATGGTTATGATCCAAAAACAATACAGTCCAGCAAGTGTCATAATTTCGTTGTTGGCTTGCAACAAGAATTTTTTAGCTATCTTTCTTGGTTATTGAGTTGTTTCAATTATATAAATTGGAACATTAATAAAAAAAAAACACCCTGTACTTTCATAAGAAAGTTAGCTGAAAATGAATAGCAAATAGTATAGACACAGTGCCGAGGTGAGTCAAAGCCATAGAGAGAAAGGAAAAAAACA
>JBCIKM010076504.1:0-14882 GCA_039654465.1 Melibe viridis | reverse complement strand
ACAAACACACACACACACACACAAAAAAACACACACACACAGAACCCTTAGTGCCTCGCCCCCCCCCCCCCCCACCACCATACACCACGATTAAAAAAAAAACAAGTTAAATGAAGAAATTTTCCGTATTCATGTGAAATCACAAAAAAATACACACATACACACTCAAAAGAAAACCACCACAAAACAAAACAAAACAAGAACCCGACAAAATAACAAACCAACCAACCAATTACCTTGGCGCCACGTGAAACCCTTGTCACAGTGTGTGAGTGCTTCTGGCAGGGACTGGGACGGATCAAAGGGGCGGTGCTTGTTCACGAAAAATGTTCATTTCAATGGTTCCTCGTGATGTTTGCCGAAAAAACCCACCCCGAAACAAACATACAAACAAACAAACGAGCATACAAATGCACAAACAACCCCCCACCCTGTGGTTTAAATCAGCAGAGTATAATATGCATCTTAATTATGTTGCAAATCTTACTTTGACAGGACAGTCAATTATTCCGCAATCAGTTCGTGAGAAACAAACAAGCAAACTAACGAGCAAACAAACAGACAGACAAACAATCCCATCCCTACGGTTTGAATCAGTCGTCATTTTAACTCGTATATTATTCATATTGATCATGTTGTAAATATTGTGCACGACAATCAGCTTTTCCGCAAATCAGTTCGTGAGAGAATGTGTGTTTACAGCGTTCGACGGGGCTCTTGGACTCTTTGTCAGCAGTATTGACAAACTCAGCTGTCGCCTGTCTGCGAAAATTGCGATATTCATTCCAACCCTTTCAGCCTTTCCTTGCGTTTAAGGCAAAGAGGAGAGGATGTCGTGAACTATCCTGGCAAACAGATCAAACACCTTGAATAAAGGCAAAGGGCAGGAACGAGTTTGTAAGCTACGGGTGGAAAACACCAACAGAAGAAAACAGAATGGCAGAGGGCTCAGTTTGTAGTGGCCAGGCGATGCGTGCCGTGACAGGCCCCGGGTTTGATTCCCTGCACTGACGACTTCAAACTTTCTTGAATTTTTCCCTTCTTTTTATGGCGTTGACTCATATCGGCACCGTATTAAGCAAGACCATTTTCTAGTATTGTCAGAGGAAGACAAGGAACAAACAAACAATGAAAACCTTGACGGCCTGAAACATCAAATTAATCGTATCCATTTATGAAAATGACGTTCTTTTCCCGTCCAACAAGGTTGTGCTGGCCCAAATGCAACGCCCAACGCGCTCTTTATACCAGGGTGTTTCCGGTAAAAAAAAAAGAACAACAAAACAACAAGAAGAAATCCAAACCAAACCAAAAACCGCAACAAAAACATTTCGCAAACGAGAGGAGAGAAGGAGACGCGGCGTATTCTATATCACGACACGTCACGTACCTCTGTATTCACACGACTTCGAGTTGTTTTAATCATCCCGATACACACCTGGCTAGAGGGCTGGTATTATTTGGTGCAAAGTGTGTCGCCCTAAGGGGATGGCTCTTCAACGGTTAATGATACTACCACTACCACCATAATATTTATAACGGTACTCAAAACTCCTCTTTGTCCCTGGGCTACGTTTTACGACCCCAGAGACTCTTGATGTGCAATCCTTTATTAGCTATCCCCGCCAAGACTTGGTCCATCTCGCTGGACTGCTATATTTTATCATTATTGCCTTGTGTGACTTACTTATACCTTCCCTGCACGACCTAATGACAAAGAGGTCGCCGATTGCTGACAGACCTGCGTCGGAGGACCCACAAAACAATGCGACTGATAAAAGGGGAGGATAAGGCTCAAAATGAGCCAGCCCTCGCCTCAAGGCAGTGAGACGTACGGAGGCTCACACGCTCTTGGCGTTATGTACCAAGATACACCTACTCAATTACTGAGTGAGGAGAGTATGGCAATTTTGCCTGGCTCGGTGTTAAAAGATTATAGACTACAAGTCGAACATGGAGGTCGAGGGACAGTTTGAGTTGGGAACAGACAGAGCATTGTCTGACAATATTATCATGCGCATATAATATATTATTATGATTGTGTGTGTGTGTGTGTGTGTGTGTGTGTGTGTGTGTGTGTGTGTGTGAGAGAGAGAGAGAGAGAGAGAGAGAGAGAGAGAGAGAGAGAAGAAAAAGCCTCCTGTTGTTAGTAAGGGGGCGGAGAAAAAAAAGAAAAGAAAAAAAAAAAAAGAAAAAGAAGAAAAGAATACAGGAAAAACCATTAATATCGATACTACTTATCCCGATCACGATTCCATAATATTCTTGCAGTGATGGTGTTTTGAGGTCCAAGCTTAATTTTCTAAATTCTTCTTTGTTTTCATAATTTCTGAGTAAACTTGAAAATCGATGGATTCCTAAATATTCTTTTTAGTTCCTCAACTTGAGACATATCTTAAACAATCCTTCTTAGCAAAGGCTTCAATTCAAAGCGCTGCAATGGGTACAGGAAATGCTTCTTTTTTTTTTTTGTCAAGTTAATTTATTTCTTTTTCCATTTTAACGAATGTCTTTTGATAAAATGACAGATTCATTCATAGCTGTCCAACTGATTTTCCATAAATATTTCAAATTGATATTATGGTTGCACCAATGTTAAATGGTCTTTTATGTGAAATGATAACGCATCACATTTTGTTTTGTTGTTATAGTTATAATAATAAATAAAAACAATGGACAGAAGTCGAAATCACAAGTGTTTTGAACTTATCATTGGAGGAAAACAGAAATTAAGCTAATGAAGTAAAAAAAAAAGTCTGAGATATTTCATTTTATTTTACTGGCGGATTTCTTGTTGTTGCTTTAGTACGCGGGCATGCATTACAAGATAACTGACAGAAGTTAAGAGATCCTTTAAAACCTCATATTAACAAAATCAGCGAGGGTGTCATTTAATTAAGAAAAAACGTTTGGGACTTGAAGACTTGGTAAGAAATGAAAACAAAGCAAACGAAATTTTCTAACGGTATGAACCAGCCTGTCTCGATACTCGGTATCACTGTGAAATCCCATCAATACTTTTGCATCTCCCCTCCCCTACTGGCTAGAGCAGCAGGAACAGTAACTCTTGATGACCTTGAATTTTCCAAACAGGAGGCGCTACCATTTAATTAAAGCATTCTCATTGGTCAGGTACGGCTCATAAGGAAAACATTCTTGTTTGGCCTCACAAGGGTCAAGCCTTTTTGTGTCACATTCTCAGGATTTTCCCTTTGTAAGTGTCATTTGGTTTGTTTGTTTTGGATAGTCAAGTTTATCAACGTCAATTTTGCTCACTGGTTCTATTTTTGATAGATATAAGCGGAAAATAACTTGATTGTCTTGATGCCATCTTTCTCGATTTTTCATAAACTGTCATGGCGGACGTATTCTATTTTTACATAAATTGCGCAGCCTTTGTTATGGATGGGACGTTTAGGTTAACCTTCAGTTTTCCCTACGCTTGCAGATTATTAGTTTGGCAAATTTGTGAGGCTTGAATTTTTACTAGTTATGTTGATGTCATGAGATTGAAAGAGATAGCAGCAGTTTTCACGTTTAAAGATTGAATTCCCGCCATGATCATTTTTATTATTTTGACTCCCGTTTTTTGTTGTTTTTATTTTTTTCTTCCTTTCCAACCGTTGACTCTGTCATCCTTGACTGGACAATGTTGTATATTTAACTGTCTGCTATCTCTGTGAAAGAAATGAAGCGGCTATCACTTGTCTTATGTGACTCAGACATTGCATGGGCATCGCCATTAGACTTACTTCTCATCAAGGAAATCTTATTAATCATGCACCAAAAACCAAATCACACAGAGCTTGTAGGACAATTAAATTCTTTTTTAATAAAAGAGTGGTCTTGCTGGGTTTTTCTTGCTGCAGTAGGGGTTAGAACATGTAATAATATGTCCCCTTTTCATCATGGGTTTCATCATTGCTGAGACTGAAGACTGAAGAGCTCAATATGTCAGTCCGTAGTGAGGCATAGTCAGACAATTGTTTCTTCTTTAATTTGGGATACTTCTTTTTTTTTTTTTTTAAAGCTCAGTTCCTGTTGAAGAGCTCCGTGACATTTTCATGCACATCTATAACATTAAAAAATTAAGGATGTGGTTATTTGGACAATTGTATGATTAACCACTGCGAATGATACCTACTCATTCGGTGGGCAGTTGTCATTCGCTGTAAAAAATCTAAAGCACAGTAACCAGCTGACAAACAAATGATTGTCGACTAAAAGTATTTTAAAATCTTAGACCTGATATTTTCTCTTATGTTACACAAAACTCTTAAATAATGATAGATGATAGTCACTTTGTCCTATGTATTTAATTTGTAAATTGTCCTGTAGGGATGATAAATATATTTATCATTTATTTCCATAATTTTTTTTTTTTTTAAATCCATTCTTAATTATTTTTGGTCTTGTTTCTTTTCCTGTGCAGCGGTTATACATACCACAGTGTGAAATTGAGACAAAAATTTTTGGCCCTGTAGTGTGACCTATCACTTTTTCAGTGACAGAAAATTTAAAGTGATTAAGAGCACCAGAAGTTTAACCCTCCCAAGTAAGCAAATTTGCTTTAAAAGAAAAAAAGGAATTTGTCCGCACTGAAAGGGATTGAGTCAAACTGATCAGTTTGGTGCAGCCCCAGTGGTATTGTGGTCAAAGGATTCAGCAAAGGCATCAAGGTGGAGGCTCCAGTCACAGCTCTACTCCAGGGTCAAGTAGAAGGGCATGCACTATAGCAAGAGCCTGAAATGAAAGAAGAAGTCTATGCTGCGGCGGATTTCCTGTCGCGCATCTTCCTGAGCCATGAGAAGATTGCGAAGGAGAAAGTGCAGGAATTCAATAACAACCTAGCAGAGGCCCTTCAGGAGCGATTTCGTGACCACTGGCATGAGAGTTTCCCCACCAAAGGTCAGGCCTACCGATGTATTCGGATCTGTCCGGAAGAGCCCCTGGATCCTTTGCTGGAGAAAGTGTGCAACCGAGTCGGGGTCTGTGTTGGAGACTTCAACCTGCCCATGGAATTGACACTGTGGGTCGATCCAAAGGAAGTTGTATGCAAGTAAGAAAATTTAATTATATTTTTTATCACTTTACTTTATAATTGTATTTGTCTTAATTCAATTAGTCTTAAGGGTTGTGTTTTTTTTTTTGTTTGTTGGTTTCGATTTTTTTTTTTCAAATACATTTTTATGTGCTGGGCTGACATACCTCCATACTTGACATATCAACTTAAAACCTGTGGATTCTTGTGTGGTTGTGAGAGGGCAAAACAATGGTGTAGACTCAAAATGAAGAGAAAATAAGCCTCCCCACCTTCTCAAGAGTACGAAAGGACAGGATCAATCATTGCTGGAAGCCCTGTTAGGTCACTGGAGTTCAATGATATTAATTTTAAGATGGATGGATTTGCCCTTTCACCCTTTTCCTGCCAAAAGTAATTTTATTGGCACTTCAATGGAATATTAAGTGGCTAGCCATTAAAGCATCGCTTAGTCCGGAGTCTCCACGTCCTTCAGTAGGCTAAATTAGCGGTCTTGCTGTCATTAAGTAGGGATAACCTCTTCCTTGTAATGTAATAAATAAACATTATAAAGAAGACCCAGTAAGAATGATCCAACAATCACAATCAAATTCCCCATGGAATTTATTTGCTTTAGAGAAGAAGAAAACAATTTCATGATAGGAAGAATTTCACAGGGATAACTTAACACCATTACTGCTGCATAAAACCCTTGGAAAAAAAATTAATAATAATAATAATACACTACCTAAGCCCTCAATGTTTGTTTTCCCTGTACATCCATCTCTCGAAAGCCATCTTTCCTTGCACTCTCAAAGCAAAATAACTGATTGATGAATACCCCTGCTGAGGCGTCCTGTTTTTGTCTCTGTTGCCTCTGTTCAGCAAAATATCTGCAGACTCCTATATTTCTGTATTTCCCTGAAAAGTGGCAGAAATTGCAGATGTGAATAATGAATTTTCTAGTGGGTAAGAATCAAATGCTACAATGAGCACCTATCCAGCCAAGTGTCCATCCGGTTTGCTTCATTCATTGTGTTTGTCAACAAGTTTTGGGGGAAAAAAAGCAGTTACGTGTCTTTTTATTCTATTTTATGTAGACTTTGAAAAGTTAGTTCAATTTACTCTCTTTGGTTATTGATTTCACCCTAAAGGTTATCATCCGTTTCAATATGGAATGGAATCTTATGTTCCAAACTGGCTTTAATGATTTAAAAAGTATTTTTGTAATTAATGTGCTGAAAAAAAATGTTCAGACAATGTTGTTAGTGGCTGTTTACAAGACTGGTCAGAAAATGCTTGGAAATAGCTACCCGTGGCAGGAAAAATTAAAAATAAATTTAAGATCTGTGGATAAAAATGCAAAATAAATGTATTGAAGTATGAAAGATTTAGTATTAAGGTATCGTTATTTGTTATGCGTACTTGTACTTCTCCACTATTATTATAATTCACTTCAGAAAGAAGAACCATCCAAATCCAATAGTATCGTTTTCTTTGTTCTCTGATAATGGAAAAGTTTATCTCTTTGCAAACTATAGAGATGCTAGGTTTTTTAACTGTTAGCAGGCATTTGTGGAGCAATCCCTCTTTTTTTAGCATGAAAGGTCACAAGAAATAGTGTGGTCTGCTGTTTAGTCTTAAGAAAGTGAAATAAGAAGCAAAGCTTTTAGGTTTTTTTGGTTTTTTTTTTGTTTATGGCGACCACTAAAAGCGACAGCCATTTTGGCTCTATTGATTGATGTAATGAGCTCTGTTGGAACTTTATCCCCAATAGAAACAAAGTCGCAGATCGAATTTTTAGAAAATTATGATTTTCCATTACATCAATTAACTTTTAAGTAGTATTTTGATTGAACTTTAATTTTAACATTTTAATCTAAACACTGTTTTATCTAAACCTCCATCGGCTGCTACCTTAACAGTCGAAAGAGTTTGATAAATACAATCAAGAACTCTGTCATCTTCAAAGCTGTATTTTATTCAATGAAGATATTTTCTTGAGGGAAATTCTTGTTTTGATTTTTCTTATGTAGAAAAAAGATAAAAACACGGTGATAGGCTTGGCTTCTTTCCTGTTGGGATGGGAAAGAATCTTGCAAAGCATTCCAGGTCTGCCACAACCTCCCGTCTTCCTCCAGTACGAAGCTTGTCTGTGCCTTCTCTTTCCCCCCTTTCCTTCTTGACCTTACTTCCTTCTATGACAAACTTGATCATACTCAGTCCTCATTCCTGACATCTCAGGGCATACCTTTGTACTTTGTGCTCTACTATTCCATTGCCGTCCTGATGGATATCTTGAGCACCTCATTGTGTCTCTATGTGTACCTGTCTAGTGCAAGGTGGCAATTTAAAACTGCTTCATGATCCCAAACTTGCCATATATCTACATGATGTATCATCCTCCTGTACCTGCCATATGACTAGATTCACTGGCGATCGCTACACATCAGATCACACATTAGTTGCTCTGAGAAGAAAGCTGAGCCTCAACTCATTCCATTCCCAAGTCTCAATCCAACTGATCTTCCTCGATATATTTCTCTTGGTTTGTGACTCGGCCTTGTGCAAACTGAACCAGATGGACTCCTTGTCTCTCTGCGTCTATCTTCTATACCTGTCCTCTTGCGGCAAATCATCTCTATCTCTTTTCAGGGCAGAGAATCTTTCGCCTAAAGGCGGACCTCCGCCTTTTTTGTTGCCGCAGGCGGTCGGCACTCAATAAATTTTCAGCCTTTTTTGAAGCTGACCGTTCTCAGCCCTGCTTTTAGACATGTCCTAGAAAGGTCTGAAGTCACAATACCCTAATCTGTGTTAAGTCCACATTATCGCCATGTTCTAAACTCAAGATAACCTCATCAGTTTCATACGCTGTTCTCACGTCTGGTGGGTGGTCTCTGATCTCCTGGTCCTTTGACTCCCTTAGCATCATTACCGTCCTAACCTTACTTGCCTTTTAGATCTCAATGATAGATGTCGGGGGTAGCTGGAGCGCACTCTTTTTTCTATGTATTAGTGATGTGTTGATTGTTTGCGGCAGACCAAGCCATTTCCTGAAAGAGACATTGCACATCCTCTCCATTGTTTCTAATCTTGAAAGGGCCAGTTCATATACTACCAGAGGCCATGCCAGTCATTGAAAAAGGGCAAATTGTAGCCACCACATCTTGTACCTTCCTGGCAACTTCGTCTAATCAATTGCTTTCAGTCCATCTTTGCTTGCCTCATAATTTCCACCCAACTCCTATGTGATAAAGGGCCAGCATACCAGCGTCTTTAATTCTAAACAGGTTCCTCTTCAACGGTCATCTGTTCTCCTGCTCCGGCTAAAAAAAAAAAAAAGTCTAATCTCTCTGCTTTTGTAAACTTCATTGAAGTAAGTTGATAAATTCGTCCAGCCGTGTTAAAACGTCCTGCATTTTGTCAATATCTCTAGTTGGTAGTGTTACGTCATCCATGAATGCTACTTCATTGGAGCTGTTACTTTTGCTTCTTTCTTGCCAACTGTGGGTCTTAGTAACATCTCCATCACTAAAATGAACTGGATTACTGAAATGTGCAACCTGCTGCGATTCGTATCTCCAACCGGTGCAACTCAGTTGTGAAGTCCTCAGTGGAGATATGCATTTGAAATTTATCGTAGGGTTCTCTCATGAGTCCTTGCACCTTTTGTGGGATGTAAAAAAACTCTTATTTCTTTCAACAGTTAATAGGGCAAAGTTTGTGCATGGCAATTAAACCTTACACCGAAAGGTACTAAAGGTAAAGATAAAGAAAGAAAGAAAGAAAGTTAATAGAGCAGAGATTCTTTTATGCATTCACAAGATACATACAACGTTCAGGTTCTCCATCCCTCTCTCTTGGATTGCACCCCTTATGGTGAAGGTGTGTTCAATCCATCCAGGAATCCCTGGTATGGTATCCCTGCTTTTTGTCACTTTCATTTACATATATCCATTGCTTTGCAGAAAGCCATTGTTCGCTTTTCCAGTATTCCCATGAAGATCTTACACACCACATTGACGGTGGAGATAGTCCGGAATTGTCTGATGCTCTCTGTATCCTTTTCCTTTGGCAGGTAGACACCTGCTCCCACCAGTCATCCTCAAGCTTATTGAGTTGTCCTCGCACAAGGACTTCAGCATCTTGAACAGGATGTTCTTTCGTATCCTGCAGTACTTGAACACCTTGTAGGACACTCCAGCACCTCCTGGTGCAATTTTAGCTCTTGCCTTTCTTCCAAACTCATCTATTTCCTTCACTCTGATTGGTTCAAGTTGGAAGTTCACAATAGGGGTAGTCTGGCGCTTAAGACCTCATTTCTGGCAGACTCCTCCCTTCTTGGGTTATAATCAGTTTTTCTAACATGGGAATCAAGCTCCTCTATTGTACATCTGAACTTTCCTCTCCTAGCCTCAGTGAATAATTTTTTGGCTGCCTCAAGCAGGTTTCTCAGAAAGTTTTTGCTTTGTTATCTATTTCCCTTCATACTGCCTTAGCAAATCACAAGAAATGAAGACATTCAGATTATCAGTCTACCGTGCCTTATCTTGCGTGGCATAATGAGGAATACGTATGAGAGATTACTCAATCTTAAGCCAAATAATAGTTTCTGTTGCTTTTGGTGGTATCTGCTCATTGAGAAAGGTCAATGAGCCAATTTACCACAGGGCATTGCTCAGAAACTGCTCTTGAGATATTTTACTTTCTTTCCTTCTTTTGCACCTCTACCTCCTGCAAATCTCTGCTTTTCTTCTTTGTCTTCATATACCACCTTGAGGCTTTCTTGCTCCTCCGGTCTGGTGTTTCTCTCTTCTTCTGCTTCTGCAAGTCTCTGTCTTTTTTTCAGTCCTGCCACACCCTCTTGTCTTTCACTTAATCCCCTCCCCTTTTCTGTAGTTTTTCTCTTGCCTTCAACACAGCTAAACTCTTCATTTGCTGTTTCATAGATGGCTTCGACTTCTCTTTGGCATCGCCACTGTTGGATTTCCTAATGGCGTCACTTTCTCGTCAACCTCCTCATACTTTGACTTGTCATTGGCAGCAGGTCACAGAATTTTCAATTTCCGTTAGTTCCCGAGTTTGCTGCTCCATATGAGTGTGGAGAGGAGTCAGCATAAGATTAAACCAGTCCGCTGTAGTTTTCCTTCCTGGGAAGATTCCAAAGCCTCCAAAGCATGTCAAGGGTGAAAATAAAAAACAAAAACTCTTTCTTGTCCTTTTCAGATAATTCAGTTTTCAGTTTCAATTATTTATAAGATTTAATTTCTTGAATGATGCATTTGTTGTTGAAACATCGCTTAGTGACAAATGATATTATTTTTTTTATAGGTTTGGTGATCTCAAGTGTTCCTACCATGTGGTGGCCAAGAAAGATATCTCAGGCACTGTCAACAACCAAACAGAGCAGTTGGATATCGAGGATCTAGTGGAGAGTGCCCGTGAGCTGTACCAGAAGAAGCAGTCTATGATGGCTCATCCATTGAATTCCTCTGAAATTCATATCCCTGCATTTTGCCCTGATGGTACGGCTAATCGCTTCTCTACAGCTATACGGATCAATGGCACCATGCATTACAACATCTACAGCACCTCTCCTGGTTCCAGCTATGATGGTTCACCTCGAGGGAAAGGAAAATCCGGCAACTCCCCTCATCACAAACGGGGTGGGAATAATGGAGGTTTTCATTACTACGGAAAGAGTAACGGCCCCAAAGGAGGTGGTGGTTTCATGGCAAATGGAAACGGTAATGGGCATTCCGGATTAAACTCTCATCAGGGCGGGGGCTTTCATCGCAATCATCACAACCACCAGCAGCATCACCACTCCCACTCTCAGGGTTCATCTTCCTCATACCAGAATGGCTACATGAATGGATATCACGAGGATAACGGGTACCCCAGCTACGGCGGTGACCAGCGCTCTGTCTCTCCTTCCAAAATGAATGGCGGCGGAGGCGGCACGGCCAATGGTCTGCCTCCGCTGGCCTCCATGTCTCAAGGCTCCCCGACCCCGGAGCAGATCCAGCAGCAGATGCAGCATCCTCCACCCATGCCTCCCCCCATGCCTCCTCATCTTCACCAGCCCTACAGCCAGCCACCCCCGCCGCCGACCGCTGACCCAACATCCCTCTCCATGCCCCCGCCTCCCCCGGGCTCTCAACCCAATCAGCAGTCATCGCAGTCAGTATCATCGGCCATCTTTGCCTCTAGCTCTACTGCTACATCCTCCTCTATGTCCATCACCAACAGCAGCAGTGGAAGCAGCAACAGCAGCAGCAACAACAACAACTCCAACAACAACAATCACAGCGGTGGTGGGAAAATGAGCAATCACAACCACAACCACAACCACAACCACAATCACAATCACAGCAATCACGCCAGCAGCAAGTTCCAGTCTAATCGAGGTGGGAATTCTGGCTCTCGTGGGAACAACAATAATCGCCAGATGAGTCCTGTTAAAGATGTCAAGTGAAACTGACAGGAAAAGCTGATTTTATTTGTAGCTTTTCTTTCTCCTATTTCACCTTTGACGTTGGGTTTGGTCCCCAATTTGTTTTGTTGTTCTTTTTTTATGATTTTTTTTTTTACATCCCTTTCTCTGCATTTGAGCATGGGCCATCTTTTTTTAAAATATCTGCTCTCTTTGCATTTTTAACGCATCTTTCCTTTTTTGTCTCTGTTGAATTCCTCAACTTGAGTTTTTGTCACAAATGTTAGCTATCACTTCTTAGTCCTCACTTCTCAAATAATTTTACTCTTACCCAGTTCTTAGTTCTTACTTATCTGACATGGGCTCAAATTTGTCACAAATTATGTAACAATATTATGTAGAAACAAACACGACTGTAACAACCAGCTTGTTGTGTATGTGAGTGTTGTCAACATATTTGACTACGAAGGGGAACAATTTTTTTACTTTTCGAATAAGTCATTATTGCAGGCTTTACCATTTTTGCCTTTGACCATTTTCACTCGTGTTGCATACCATTCATTGTGGAAACTCAGAGGTATTTTTTTCCAATTTTGTTGTACATTCTTCAATCGCTAGTTTTTGTATGGACAGGTTCAGCCCTGGCCGAGGGGCATTTGTTTGGTTGTTTATATTTTTTTTCAATGGATGTTTTTCTTGTTCCAAACAGAATTTATGAAATTGCATCAGACAAGTTTTAACTTCAGTTCACTCTTTACCTTGGTCATTGAACATTTTAATTTTTGATTTTGTGTGGTTGGAAATTTTTAGATTGTAGAGATCTTACTGTGCATTTGAAATTGATGTGTTTTTGGTTATATATGCTTTGTGTGAGAATCCATCTTTTTCTATTACTGTAAATATAGTTTTTAACAACAAACGGAACACTGCTGTACTTGACATAATGGTACAAAATTTTAATCTTATCGGGATGATGATGATGATAAATCACAAATATCGTTATTTTCAGAAATTCAGTTATTGGTTGAAATTGCTTTCTTCTTTTTCCATCTCAACTTCCAAATCAATATTGACTTTGACCAAATATCAAAACTATTCAGATTTTTTTTCTTGTTTCGGGGTTTCTTTTTTTTTGTCTTCTGTCTGTACATGAAATTGATTAAAATGGAATGCATGGGAGGGACAGGTGATGAAGTAAAATGCCAGTGTTTCTCTTCTTGTACGGGCAGCATCTCTCCCTCTAGCTTGAAAAACACGTTTTTAGTCGTGGAGGAATTGTTCATAGCTATTTATATACGTAATGAGTCATGATGAATACCGCCGTTGTACCTTTAAGCACTGTGGCCAGCTGATGTATACTTGGACGCGTCACAAGAAATTCACATCACAGCAAACCATTTCAAGCTCTGGTGGGGGGATGTGCCGATAGACATTCAATGCTTTCGCTATTGTTTTTTTTTGGGGGGGAGGGGGGGGAGAGTCATTCCATGATGGATTCCACTGGAATGGTATACGGTTGGCGTAAGAAAAGTGGTCGAGAGTATATGTGGTAAAGGTTGCTTTTGGCATCGTCTCTCCTCAGCAACCACAATCCCCCTTTTCCAGCCCCTGTTTATTCCAAGAATGTTTCATTTGGTTTCAGTGTCTAGCCAGTAATTTAACCTCTTAAGTGCGATTTTCACAGGCCTCAGCTAGCTATTCATTGTCAGTCATACTCTTATCAGGGCTTGTAGTCTCTCTGATGGTGCTCTGGTATGAGTTTTGATTCCTGTATTTCATCCTTAATACCTCTTCACCTGTGGTGATAGGTACCTGCTAGCATTGGCCTGCATTGTTCAGATGTAACCGCAAAAACTAGCCAAAAGTATTTTGATATTTTCATTGATCGTTTTATTCAAGACCCTCTTTGTTAATCCTCTCTTACCTAATTTGGCTTCACATCCATTGAAAACTCAGATCAGCTGTCCTTGTGAGTCTTGGTTGAGAAAAATCAAGTGAAAAATGTTGACTATTGAGGACTCTCACTCAAACAGCAATCATGCCAATCCGTCATTATTCCAACTGGTTCGTCTCCCTCACACTATTTTTGTTAATTACTGCATCTTAAACTGAATTTTAATTTTTCATCAGATTTTCATCCCCTGTTTTTGAATCTCTGCCAATGTGTGTGTAGCTTGGCTTGTGTGACCTGCTTCACCTCTTTCAGGTTGCAGTGTTTTGGGTCATAGGACTATTATATTATCTCTGAGGAAGTGACGTTATCCCCGCTACTGAGACTTAAGTCCTGTCCTAGTATGGCTTGTAATCTTGTAATGTGTCATCATAGACTAATGGAATTTATTTTTTAACATCACACTTAATACCTTCTGTTTTTATTGAGTTTTGAAGGATACATTTTTTTGTTTGTTTGGGTGGTTTTATTTTTCTTGTTTTTTTTTTGTTTTTTTTTTTTCTTTCTTATCTGGTTTCTCTAATGGGGTTGTTCTAAATTACATACTTTTGGTCACATGACCAATGGGCACTTCATGAAAAGCGTTTGCTAAAAATATTGTCCAGATGATTTTCCCTTTGATGAACTTAGTTTTTGTGATGAGTGCATGAAAAAATTCTTGCTTCATTCAAAGCGACCACATAGACATCAATCACGTGACTTGAGAGAAATCGAGAGCAACCCCATTTGTGAAGCCCTGACCGTTGACTTACAATGACTGAAGTGAAGACCACTTGCCCCCTTGGGTTTCATTTTGTGAAGTAGACTGATATGACATTGCTGTACTTAATTCTATTCGGGGAGGCTTGCTGCCTTTTGTTTTGTTCTTTTAGGTCAGCAATGCAAAATGGTTTACCACGTGTTTGAATTTTTGTTCAGGGAGTAGGTTTCATCATTTGTTAGTAGCGTATATAATGTGCCCCAAGATCTGATTTCATTTTCAATTTCTCAATTCTTGCTGTTTCTGTTGTCATGGTCTGTTTTTATCAAGAGTTCACCGTAGCTATCTTGCCTACTACAGCCATCAGTTATTGTTTTGAAGTACATATCTCGCTTTTTTTCCATAATTTTGTGTTTCAGTCAAATCCTTTGATTAAGGCCTTCATTTTTATTGCAAACAAACAAACAAAAAAAAGTAACAAGGATTGACTGGGTTGTTCCTGGAAGCTCTGCTTGCAAGAGATTTTCTCACACAATACCATTTTGTGATGTAGGTAGGAGGAAGACCGAGAGCTTTGACGTCTCCCTGGTTGAAACCTTATGATTTAGTCCCGTCTTATTATTATTATTATTATTGTTTTTGTTATTGTAAGATCCTCATGTGTTGTGGGGGGGGGGGGGGGAGCGGATGGTTGGTTGGAGTCCCTGGTGGGCTCTTCTACTTCTGTTTCTTTTCTTTTCCCCTGAAGCTCTCGTCTTTCTCTTTCCCCTTTTCT
>JBCIKM010076503.1:0-25441 GCA_039654465.1 Melibe viridis | reverse complement strand
TCTCTCTCTCTCTCTCTCTCTCTCTCTCTCTCTCTCTCTCTCTCTCTCTCTCTCTCTCTCTCTCTGTCTCTGTCTTGCTTTCTCAATTTCCGTCCCTTCTCTTTTTCCTCCTGCTCCTCCTCCTCCTGCTCCTGCTCCTCCTCCTCCTTTTCAACACAGCAAAGAGTGTAAAATGTATTCCATTTACTTTTATTTTATGATTCATCCATTCATCAGGGTAAAGCAACACACGATCAGGCTTTGAGCGAGGCAAAGGCAGCGTTGGGAAAAGTGGAAAGTGAAAAGGCCGATTTACAACGGAGAGTAGAGGAGCTTAGCAAAATGGGTGATGATTTCGACAAACAGAGAGAAGAAAATGCTGCAGAAATGGTGAGTATAGGGATCTTTAAAAAAAACACTCTAAAATTAAAAACAAAAAAACAGACCGAAATCCTGTTAGAATTTATACACTCTTAAGGCATATGAATTTGTTTAAAAAAGGTCCTCTTAAAACTTTGGTTGATGGGTTGTTGAGTTTCTTTGGGCTAATGTCACTGTATCAAGATTATAGGGGGGGGGGGGGGGAGGGGGGGGGGAGTTTTTGATCCTCTTTTTCCTGTTTTCTTACCAATGTTTTTGCGAGGATGCTATTGAGTCCTAGAAGTTACATATGAATGAAGGTTTTCATGGTTTGGTTGATAGGTTGTTAAAAGTCTCAGGGGGTTTTCATCATATTGGTAATCTAGGATCTCATGGAAAATTAGTCTTTCCCATGAGTTTTGAAAACTCAAATTTTGCTGGGCTCTAAACCAAGGAAGTTGGTGAGAGGGCTAGAATGAGGAACGGTCGGGGTAGTAAAAGGAATTTGAGGGGTAGAGAAGGGACTTTTGAGGGTTAGATAAAGTGGATGAGAGGAGTAGATAAGGAGTTTGAAAGGATACAAGAGGGAATTTGGGGGGTGTAGGAAAGGAAAATGGAAGACTAGAAAAGAGGCAATTGGAGTCTTAGGAGAGGGAGTTGTAGTGGCAGAAGAGAGAATTAAGGGATCAAAAAGTTGATTGGAGGGGCAGAGGGAATTTTTAGGGGAAATAGAATAGGGGAGTGAATGGGTAGAAGATGTTGGAAGGTTTGAAGAAGGAATGAAGGGGTTTGTAAAGAGGAATATAAAAAGGAACAGGAAGAGTAGGGAGGAGTGGAAGGGGCAGAGCTCAGTTGGTCACTTAACTATTCTGAAGAAGAATCACAAGAAAATCAAGTGTGAGTAATGATTAATTTTGTCTGAGATCATTTTACTTGCAAGAGACAATCCTATCCCTTCATAAGATATCTAGATCTGGTGCAAAGGCAAATTTTTATATTGAAAGGAAAAACTTTCATTAATTGCTGGCAATTTCATAGGCAGGGCCTGTGTTTTATAGTCCATCTTGGATAAGACCTGAACCCACACAAGCAGAGTTGGGACTGTCATATTTACTTGTTTTGGCACTGGAATTCACGCCATGGTCTTCCAAGTTCCAATTAAAAAAGTGTGATCTGCTGGCTTACAAAGCGTTTTTTAGATCCTTACCAACAAACACAGGGTGTCCCAGTAGCTTAATTGGACAGGGGTTTATTCCCTGACCGGGGCTATCATGCTTTACCATGGACAACTTAGTTTCTTCCTGTTGGTATTGGATGTAAATGTAAGCTCAATGAGCAATCTAGCCAGTCCCTTCAGCGGTTGCCTAGGCCAAGCATGCGCAAGGGCCAATTATTGTAGTCTAAACACCCTCAAACACCTAAGTTGTTCCCTGACAGTCAGGTTAGTGTACTGTAATGAACACCTTCACACTTCAGCACATATATTTCCGTAGCCAAGAATTTCTCAACCTCACCAATCCCAATGTCTCAATGTGAATTGAATTTTCTTACTTTCCTGTGTTCCTTGTTTAAAGGATCCCTCTTCTTGATCTGTCTGTCCCAGTAGGGAGGATAAGGAATACTTTCTAGGACTGTAGTTTGACCTAACCACATACAGCTGTGAAAGCAAAGTTGAGAATCTTGTCATGATTTTGTTTAGATGAAGCTTGAGTTTTTGCTGTGTTGACTTTGTAAACTGTTATTGTCTGTGAGCTTCTGTGTGTTCTTGGTGGAGCATAAAACCCTGGCTTTTCCTTGCAGGACCTCATGGACAAGAAGTTGGCTGAGACTGTCAGTTCTATAGAGAACCTTCAAAAGGAGCTGGAAAACATGGTCTCCTTGAAAGGCAAATCAGACTTAGAAGTGACCCGATTACAATCTGAACTCAGCAATCATCAGACTCAGCTGGAGGACTCGTTCCAACAAATTGAATCCTTAAAGGAAGAATTAGGTGGTGAGATTGAGAAACTACGAGAGAAAAATGACTCTGTGGCAAAAGAATTGTCTGAAAAGTCTGACCTTTTGGAAAAAACATCAGAGAAGCTGCATTCAGCAAATGAAGAAATCTCCGAACTGAAGAGTTCTCTGGAAGACAGTAAAAATCAGTGTGCAGATCAAGAAGTGAATGTGAAAAAGCTGGAGCGAGAATTGGACATTGCCAGGGAAGGCCAAAGTGAGAAAGGGAAAGAATTTGAAGGAAAGATGGAGACTTTGCTATCTCAAATGACCAGTCTGGAGACTGAATTAGCCTCTTTACAGAAAGTTTTACGAAACAAAGAGGCACAACTTGAAGATGCCTCCAATGCTCTCACTGCCAAGGATGACGAATTAAGAAGTGTGTGGGATAAGCTCAATACATCTAATGATACTCGTGAGAAATTGAGATCTGAACTGAATGATATCACAGACAAGCTTCATCTTGCTCAAGAAAGCAATGCCTCAGAAACTAAATTGAATTCAGAGTTGTCAGCATCTATATCTAGTCAGCTGGAAGAGATTGCTCATTTAAAAAATGGTCTGAAGGAGAGGGATGACAAAATAGAAATGTTGGAGGAAGAAAAACAAAACTCTATAGAAACTGTTTCCATTGAATTAAAAAATGTGCAGAATGACTTCAAGTGTTCACAAGAGAAAGTGGAAGAACTTGAAGCAGCTCTCGGTGCTAAAGATTCTGAAATGGATACGTGGAGACTGAAGTGTGATGAGCTTCAAGCTCAAGTGGACTCTGTGTCCAGCGACTTTGAAACATCAACATCCATGGTCACAGAATTCCGGGAGTCCAACGCGTCGTTGAAACTTCAAGTGGAAGAGTACCAGCAGAAACTGGCCAGTCTGTCGGAGTCGCTGGAGGAAGACTCTGTGCAAACAGAGCAAGTGATCACTCAGCTGAAAGAAGAGAAGGAGACTCAGGAAGAGCTCGTCAACTCTCTGGAGCGTCAGCTGGTGGGGCTGGAAGCAGAGATCAAATCTCTGCGGGATACCTGTGCCAACAAAGATGCTCAAATCAGCGTTCTGGAGAGCGGCTTGGAGGAAGGAGACCGCCGTGCCCTCAGTCTGCACTCCGCCCTGGCCAGTGGTCAACAGAGCCAAGCTCAAGCGGAGAAGAAGGTGAGGGATTTATATGAGACTAATCAGCTTGCCTTACAGGATCTGTCCATTATCCAAACATCCTTGGACACTGTCCAGCAAGACAAGCATGCTTTGCAGTCCACTGTCAGCACACTTGAGTCCAGTCTCCATGAAACAACTTTGCATGCCCAATCTCTGTCTGATGAATGTGAAAGTCTTAAGCAGTCCCTTGCTGCTAAAGAGCATGAAATTTCTGATCTTTCTTCTCAAATTTCGGCAGTCATTTCCTCGTCCAAAGAGAAGCATGCAGAGTTGTTAAATGAGATTGAGAGTTTGCGAGAGAAATGTTGTCAAGAGCATGAAAAGTTACAGTCTAGTTTGGCAAAATGTGACCTTTTAGAGAGAGATAGGGAGCATGACAGTGAACGTTTGAAATGTTTTCAGGATGACCTGGAAGATGTTACAACTGAACTTCTTTCAGCCACTGGTCAGTGTGAGAGATTAGAGAAACAGGTGATTGATGGTGAGAAAAGATTTTCTGATTTGAACGAGTCTTTAATTTCTTTGCAACAGAACAATAATAGTTTGGTAGAACAGGTTGAAATAAACAAGGAAGGTT
The DNA here is from genome assembly GCA_039654465.1 of Melibe viridis. NCBI lineage: Eukaryota > Metazoa > Mollusca > Gastropoda > Nudibranchia > Dendronotidae > Melibe > Melibe viridis. The sequence continues at coordinate 21,375 of JBCIKM010076503.1, read as the reverse complement.
ATCATCAGCAGCTCAAAGATCTTACCACAGAGCTGAACGATAAAGTTTCAGATCTTGATTTTGTTAGGCAAGAGCTTGCAGAGAAAAAGGAAGAGCTGGTTGAGACTAGAAAGGAGCTGCAGCTCAAAACAGATAGCCTTGCGGACAGGGATTCAAAATGTGGTGAACTGTGTGCAGAAATCAAGACTAAGAATGAGGAGATTGAGAGCATGACGTCTAAGATTTCTTTGCTGGAGGAAAATATGAATGCAACATCAGATAGATTGAATGTAATGGAAACTGAGAACTCGGAACGGAAGATGAAAACAGAGGCATTGCTTTCTGAGCGGTCTGATCTGTCAACGAAGCTAGAAGTGGTGTCGGATGAAATACAAAATATGAGGGCGGATAAAGAAGGGCTACAGAAGATTCTGGAGATAAAGCAAAATGAGCTTAGTCAAGTCTGTGAGATCCGTGATACCCTTCAGGAAGAGAAGTCTAAATTAGCACAGGAAGTTAATGAAGTGAAAATGAGAAACAAAAATGAACAGGAACAGTTTGAGGAAGAATTGACAGCACTGAAGGATCTACACCTTCGAGAAGTATCTGATCTGAAGGAAGAAAATTTATCATTACATAGTAGCTTTGGGGAGAAAGTTTCTGCGGTGGAACTAGAGCTGGCCAGGGTTCAGGTCTTGGTGGATGAGGGGAAAAAAAATATTGATCACTCGTCAGACAAAATTCACCAGTTGGAGGAAGTTTTAGATGAGAGGGATAAAGAGTTGTCACAGCTGAGGGTTCAGAATGACAATAAAGAGAAGGAGATTGCCTTGTTTGAGGAAGAGCTGAGGAAAAAGGGAGAAGAAGTTGAGATCCTTTTCTCTGATAAAAGTAAGGAGCTGGAGGATCTCGTTAAGAAGTTTTCCGCCTTGGAGGAAGAACTGGGCCAGATCAGTCGGGAACGTGAGACGGTGGCAAAGGAGAAAGTTGACCTGGAGGACTGTCACAAGTCAGCAGTGTTGGAGAATGAGAGACTGCAGCAGAATGTCGAGAGTCAAGAGAAAATGCATGCCGAGCTGTCTGTGCAACTGGAGTCTTCCCGTCAGGAAAAATCAACTCTTACAAGTCAGCATTCTGAGCTAAAATTTGAATTGGAGGCTTGCCAAAGCAAGATTCTGTCACAAGAAGATACTATCAGTTCATTGAATGGGGAGATGTCTGTGTTGAAAGATGAAATGAAATCACTCAGTGTCATTAGAGATGATCTAGTCAAGGAGAAAGATGCTGCCATTGAAAATATCACTCTTCTAGAAGAGAAGGTGACCATGTTGTCTCAAGAAAACAGTGCCTTAAGTTGTGAATGTGAAGAGAGAAAGGCTGATCTGGTTCAACAGACTGCGCAAGAGAAAAACTTTGTATCAGATGTACAATCAAGGCTGATAAGAATCCATAACCAGTTCACAGACATTCCACTCATTACCTCACTCCCATCTGTTGATACCACCCCTGTTGTTGATGTTATAAACTTTATTCACTCGAGTGTTCATGATGTTAAACAGGCATTTGAAAAAGATCAGGAGGTCAAAGAAGCATTGAAAGCAAAACTGCAGACCACCCACGATGACTTGGATCAGAAGACTGATGAATGTCAAGCTCTTGAAAGTAATTTGGATGCCTTGAAAGTAGCCCATGCTGAAGCAATTGATTCTTTGAATAAGGACCTTAGGCAGCTTAGAAACAATCTTTCCGAGCAAGAGAAGATCAACTCTTCTTTAACCGGCAGCTTAAAATCGTCGTCAGACTCGGCCAATTCTATGATTAGTGGTTTGCAGGAAGAACTGAAGTCCTCTAAAGATGAAATCTGCAGACTAGAGAGTGTAGTTAAACTGTCTGAGGAGAAGTGTCTTGAGCTGAAAGAGCTTCTGAAGTGTGAAGAGTTGGCCAAGCAGGATGCCTTGCTTGGAGTGTCCAACTGGAAGAAAGAATACGATAATCTGTTGGAGGATACCGAGGAGCTCAGATCCACCAAGGACAATTTATCATCAGAATTGCACAGCCTCAAGGACTTGATCCACAATCTGCAAGACCAAGTCAAGGCAAAAGATAAGGCATACTTGTGTGTGAAGGATGATCTCAATAGGCAAGTAGAAGAACAAAACAAGGAGAGAGAGTCCCTTCAATCGAGGATAGAATCCCTTAACGCCCAGCTCCAAGATTCCAAGGCAGATTTGGATGGCTTGAAAAAAACGCTGGACGTTTCCAAGTCAGAGCACTCTGGTCTTGAGCAAACCCTTGAAGCTGCTAACAAGACGATGACCGACATCCTGTCTGAAAACGCACAGCTGAAAGAGTCTGTGAGTAAATATCAAGACATGCATTCTGATTTACAGAAAAAGTTGGAAGAAAGCGAAGATTGCTTAAAAGATACAGTCACTAAAAAAGACAAAGAAATACAAAGATTAAAGGACAATCTTGAGAAAATTAAAAAAGATGTTGAGGCTAAAAGTGAAGCTATTACTCAACAGCTCTCTAAAATTGAGACACACAGGAGTTCAAACAATGAAATGCTTACTCAGCTTAAGGAGAAGGATGAGCAGCTGCAAAAATTGCAAGAGGCAATCAGTTCACGGGATGCAGAGATTCAAAACTCTTCTACAATTGTAGAACAACTGAGGCAAGACAGCAGTGTGTCATCCTCAGAAATAGAGAGGTTAAAAATAGACCTGAAGGAGAAGGAGATAAAAGGCGAAGATTTACAAACCAGTCTGAATGAGGCAAAACTTGATGTGGAAATTAAAGGTAAGACAATTGCGGACTTGGAGCTGAAGTTAGAGGAAGTTTTGAGCCGTCTAGATGAAAGTGTGAGCAAATGCAAAGCCCTTGAAGAGGGATTGAAAGAAAAGGAAGAGATTGAGGCAAAGTATGTATCCCAGGTGTCAGAACAACAATCAGCTGCTTTACAGAGGATGAAAGAGGCAGAAATAGCAAAGGACTGTCAGGCTGAGATACTCACTCAAAGCATTGCGGAAGTATCGGGCAAGGTAGAATCTGCACAGTCAGCTTTCTCTTCTTTATCGCAAGAACACAGACAGCTCGGAAAATATGTAGAAAAAATCTCAGCGGAGAAGACAGCACTTGAGAAAGATGTTGAAAATCTTCAACAAGACAAGCAAACTTTGCAAGAAAAAATGAGTTCACTGCAGCAGCGGTTTGAGGAAGACACCTCAAACTCCAAGTCTGAAATGGAGAAAGTTCTCCTGGAAAAGCAAAATACCATCACAGATTTGAGTTTGAAAGTAGAGGCTTTAGAATCCTCTCTGGGAGAAACTCAGGCTCATAAAGAGAGTTTGAAAGAGCTTGTGGCGTTACTAGAAGCTGATCTGGGCGCCAAAGAAGGAGATCTACAAAATCTGCTAAAAGAAGTATCCGTGTTACATGGAGAGGCTACAAATGCCCAGGAGGAGGTCGAAAGCCTGAAAAAGCAACTTGAAGAAATGGAAGACTCGAAACAAGACCTTGACAAAGTTGTAGAAAAGCTGTCAAGTGAGGCTGAGGAGAGAAATAAGTGTCTGGCAGGTGTAGAGGCAGACCTTGAGAGGTCAAATGGGGAAAATTCCATGCTTGAAAAGCTTCTTGAAGAACACAAAAGCAAACTTTCCCACCTAGAATCTTCTCTGGCTGATGCTCAAGAGTCACTTTCAAATTTAAAGAAGGAAAAATCTCAGATGAAATCCTCTTTAGATAAAACCATTGCAGTTTTGGAACATAAAGAAAAGACAATTTTGTCTCTGGAGGAGCAACTTCAAACCTTGACCACAGAACTGGATCAGGTATGTGAAAAGAAAAATAGCCTAGTTGCACAGCTGTCTGTCCAAGAGGAAGAGGCTGCCTCTAATTCGTGCAAAATGCAGGCCTTGGAGGACCAAGTTCAACAACTGGTCCAAGAGATTGATGGTATTCAAGCAGAGAAACTGCAGATAACTTCCACCTTGACTTCCAAAGAAGCCTTTGTTGTACAGGAGATAGAGAGAGTTGAAAAGGAAAAGCGTCAGTTGTTAGGGGAGAAGACGAATGCTTTGGATTCCATGCAGGAGACAATCAGTGCTCTAAATTCGCAGCTGGAATCAAGGGAATTTGAATTGCGGCACCTTGAAGAAAAAAGCAAAGAATCTGAAGCCAGTAGGTCTGCAACCATAGAGTCATTGAAAGAGGAACTTGAAGCTCTTTCTAGAGAGAAGCAGGAGATTGAAGAAGACAGAAGAAGGACTTGTGAAGCCATGAAAAAGGCTGGGGAGGTCTGGCAGTCTGAGCTGGATGCCCTGCTGTCACAGAAAGCTGAATCAGACAGAGAGAAGCAGGAGATTGAAGAAGACAGAAGAAGGACTTGTGAAGCCATGAAGAAGGCTGGGGAGGCCTGGCAGTCTGAGCTGGATTCCCTGCTCTCACAGAAAGCTGAATCAGACAGAGAGAAGCAAGGTGTGATCGATGACCTCCAAGCCAAGCAGGATCTCTCCCTACAAGAGAATCAGGCTGTCAGGAGTGAATTGGAAGCTGCGACAAATGAAAATACACTTCTCAGGGACAATGTTGAAAAGGCCCTTAATGTCTGTGAAGATGAAAAGAAGAAAGTCTCAACTTTAGAGGAAGAGAAGACAGAGTTGTATGAAAAGCTTGATAGGTTAGAAGAGGAGAAGATTCAACTCAATTTAAAAAACGATGACCTTTTTCAAACTGTGACAAATTCATCGTTGAAGCTTGAAGAAACAACACAAGCCTTAAATGAATTGATATCAGAGCAGGCATTAGTTATCACAGTTCTTCAAGAGGATGCCCTGAAACAGACAGCCACAGAACACTCGCTTCTGTCTGTAGCTGCTGCTTCAAAAATTCTCATCGAAGATGGCAGGAAGAAGATGAATACTGTGACAGAGGAGAATGAACGCAGCATCGAGTCAATCCTAGTCCTCACCAAAGAAAGCAATGACTTGAAAGGAAGACTAGATGAGAAGTGCACTGAGTACCAGGAGGTCTATGATCAGAAGGTGAAGGCTGAGGAGTCTGTGTCTGAATTATACGAAGCTCTGGACTCTAAGGAAGCCGAGTGGTCTGCACTGTCTGAAAAGTGCCATGGTTTAGAGGAGGACTTGGCATGCAAAACCCAAGAGATAGACAATCTCACGTCAAAAGTAAAGGAAATGGAAGAGGAAGTGAAAAAACTGAATGAAGACAGAGAATGTGAGGTGTCACAAGAGAAAGACAACTCTGCCAGTTTGAAGTCCGAGGTGAACCGACTTTCGGAGAGTCTGGCCAAGGTTCTGTCTGAAATGGAATCGAAAGACTCTGATCACCAGAGCTACCAGACCAAGTATCAAAACACCATTTTAGAGATGCAGTCCCAGATGAACGAGTTTGAGCAGGAGTTGCTGGCCTTAAATGAAACCCTGAAAGAAAGAGAGATGGAGAAGAATGTTCTAGAATGTCAATCATCTAGTCTACAGACAGAGCTGGCTGAGAAAACTCAAGAGGTTTTCAAACTGCAGTCTGAAAGCTCTGCTAAAGAAAGTCTAGTTGAGGAAAAAGAAGATACAATTACCTTTTTGTCCGAGAAATTTTCTAATCTGGAACAAGATCATGCTCAGTTAAAGATGACGCTGAAAGAGGAGCAAGAGAAGAGCGAAAGTATTCTTCGCAACTCATTTATGGAAAGCCTCAAGCTGCAGAATGCTCTGTCCATGAAGGATAATGAAGTAGAAGAACTGCTGGCCAGATGTGATATATTAGATGTGTCCAGAGAGGAAAGTCATGAGAATCTCCTGTCTCTGCGAGCGGAAAATCTATCGACGCAAAAGAAACATTTGCATCAAATGAAGGGAATTCAAGAGAGCTACAACCAATTGTTTGCAGAGACAGAGTCACTGAGGCAACAGATTGTCACTGTGAATGAAGAAAAGAAAAGAAATGATGAGCTTGGTGAAGAAAAGATTAAAGAAATTGAGGAACTGCTGCTAGCCGAACAAAAAAAAGTTACCTGTTTAGAGGGCATATTGTCTCAGGAAAAGGTGGATAGAGAAGAGAAAGCACTTCAAAGTGAAACAGAGAGTAAGAAGTTGCAACAACGGCTCGCAGAGTTGGTGGAGCAGATGGAACAGAAAGATCGTGAGCTGCAAGATCTGCAACTCCAGCACAATAACCTTTTCCAAACACACCAAGATGTGAGCACCAATCTTAAAGATGTGATGCAAGCCTGTCAGGACCACAAAAAGTCTTTGATTGCCTCGGAAAAGCGTATCACTTTGCTGGACTCCCGGTACAGAGAGAAGGATCTCCGCATTGAAGAGCTCCAGTGCCAGCTGAAATCATCCCACCAGCATGTGGAAACAGTGCAAAGTGAGTTTGGAGAATCAATCACAGAAATCACTCGTAAAGAAAATATCATCAGGGATTTGCGGCAAGAAGTGGCCATTCTTCTCAGTGTGAAAGAGACGACTGAAAAAGAATTAACATCGCTGAGGGAATCCAGTAATGATTTGAAGCTTATGTTTGATGTGTTGAAGGAGGAGAAACAGAACAACGATCAAACCCTCACACATAATTTGGAGAGGGTGAACACAGCTTTGTTTGAAGAAAGAACTAAAAATGCCAAACTGCAAAAAGGCCTCAGAGAAGTCAAGAACAGTTCCCATAAACTGACCAAAGACACGCAGAGCAAAGGGGAGGCTTTGTCCAAGCAGATGGAAAACCTCCAGCTTGCAATGTCCCAAAGGAAGGATAAGTTAGAGGAAGTCAATTCTAATTTGGGCATCTGTAAGAGCTTACAAGAAGAATTAAAGATTGAAGTAGTTTCATATAAAGAGGAGAATATTGATATCTGTAACAGAGTCAAGTCGATTACAGAACAACAAGATCAAGATTGCAAAGAGTTGGAGGTTCTTTCGTCAGATTTGAGCTCTCTTAAAGCGGAACATATCAGCAGCAGGTCAGCTTTAGAGAGAGCTCATACAGATTTGTCATCCTCTGTAGAAATGGCTAGGGAATGGAAACAAAAGGTTGAAGATTTGGAGCAAATGATCAGAATGGAAAAGGAACACACAGAAGGCTTCAAGGTAGATTTTAATGACCTGAGTAATTCCATGAATGGGATAAAATCAACAATTGAGTTTTCTAAAGCTGCCATTGAAAACGAAGTTGCCAGCCAAAATTCTTTGAAATTGGACTTTAAAGAAGTATCTCAAAAGCAGCTCGGTATGATAAATGAAATCTCCACCCTTCGGCAGCAAATGAAGGAAAGCAGGGATGTGTTGGAGTCATCAGAGACTTGTCATGCTGAGCAGTTGGCCCAGATTGAAACCCTGAATTCTGAAGTACAAGAGTTATCTGAAGACTCTGTCCTGAATAGCCAGCAGAAAGATCATCTTGAAAGTCAAAAAGAAAAGCTCAAAGTGAAAATTGCAGAATTGGAAGAAAAGAGCAAAGAATTGTTGATGTCTGGCAGGGAAGAATATGATTTCCTACAGCAAGTGTCTGAATTCAAGAGCAAAGAACTGCATGAACTAAAGAAAAAGACATCAGAAGATGAGCAAATCTTATCAGATACTCAAAAAAAATTAGAGCACTTGTCAAAGGCTTATGACAAGCTGGTAGCCGAGACACAATCTGACAGAGAAAATTTCAGCAAGGATGTGGACAATATCGCCAGTCAATTGAATCAGAAAACGCGTGAAGTAGAAAATCTTCAAGAAAACTCAACAACTCTACAAGAGGAGATAAAAGGTTTTAAAACTCAGGTTGAGAATGCTGAACAGCTTCTCAAGCAAAAAGAGGATCAAATTGCAGTTTTGTCACAATCACATGCTGATTTGATGGGGTCGATGATGTCGGCTGAGGCTGCCTCATGTATCTTGAAAAAGCAGGGATTGGACAAGCTGAGAGACTTGAAAGCTGTCAATTCACAGATGAAAGAAGTGTTTGCAAAGACAGAGTCAGCTTTATTATTGAAACTGGAAGAGGTTGGAAAAGAAGCGAATAGAAAAGAAGAACTTTTAGAAGAGATGTTAATAGAGAAGGAGGAGGTTTCTTGTCATATGGCAGAATTGCTGAAAGAGAAAGATATGTTGCTTTCTGAGAAAGAAGCAATGGAAAGATTAGTGGAAGATCTCAGGTCGTCTCATGAGTCCATGTCCATGGAAAAAGATGAAACAAAAAAGTCTGTAGAGTTGATGACAGTTGAGGTGGGAAAAGCAAAGGAGCTTTTAGAATTAGAGAGAAATGTAGCATCAGGATTGAAGAAAGAGTGTGAAAGTTCTGAGGAAAAATATCAGCAGTTCTACGATAATAGCTACAAAGAGATGGAGAAACACAAAGAGTTGAGTGTACATTTGACTGCCATGAATGAATCTTTACAACAAGAAATGGAAACCTTGCTGGCATCAAGAGTAGACCTAGAGAATATATGTGAAGCTCTGAAGGAAGAAATTGTAAAGTTATCAGATGATCGAAAGCAAGTGGAGAAATCTTTTGCAGAAAAAGCAGAGGAAAAGGAAAATTTGCTGCAAAGGATAGCAGTCTTGGAAGAGGCTGTTGAAAGCTCTCAGAATAGATTAGATGACACCATAGCCAGCAAGGATAGAGCTTTGTCCGAAATGAACTCAGAAAAAGACAGACTCTTGGTTGAAATAGGCAAACTGGAAGGCAAGAGGGATGAGTTGAGCAAACATAGAGATGACTTACACAGCAGGTTGACCGATATTTCAGCAGAGTCTGAGAGTGTGTCCAAGCTTTTTACTGAAAATCAGAAGCTTCTTAGTAGCTATGAGGAGGCCTACCGGCATTCTCTCACAGTTTTTGGATCTTTAAAGTCATCCTTGATCTCTGAAAGCTTTCACTCAGCAGCAGCAGCAGAAGTCAGGGACCACAAGGAGGCACCTGGTGGTGCAGGTGAAAGTAGTGATGCTGCAGAATGTCCAGAAGAGAAACAGTTCACAGAGAAGTCATTCCTCGGCCAACAACATTCTCCAGATGTTGGAAATACGGATAGATCCTCCTCACCTTCAGTCCATGGGGAAGAACTCCTGCAGATGTACTATGAAGAGCTGGCTGAGTTGTCTAGAAACTTTGACGATCTCATCAATGAGAGAGCGTTGTATGAAACGGAGCAAGACAAGCTGATGAGCCTCCTGGAGGAGAGCGCAGGGAAAGGGGAGGAAACTGAGGTTGATCTTCAAGAAGCTCGGCAGGTTAGTGACTCTTTGCAGGAAGAAGTGAGCACAATGGGTCATGAGATTGTTGGCTTGCAGTCCAGACTGAGAGAGAAAGAGAAGAGTGCAGATCTCCTAGATGAACTCAGAGTCACTTTCCAAACTGATATAGACAATCTCAAGCAGTCTTTGCAGTCTACTGTAGAAGAAAAAGATAAGGAACTGTTAGAGAAGGAGATTTTATTATCTATTGTTGAAGACTCTGATTCAAGAATTTATAGTTTAGAGTCTGAATTCATGAATGCTAATGCAAAAATGACTAGTAGAATTAAAGATCTTGAGAAACAGATGGCAGCAAGAGAGTTGGAGATGGAAAAACTCTCTTTGGACAAAGACAGTTTAGAAACACATTTAGAAGAAATGAAAAATGGTCAAGAAAAATTAGACACGAAATTACACATAGCTGTTAAAGAGAAAGACGATTTAATGCTTAGCTTACAAACTGAAAGAGATTCTTTGGGAAAAGCCAATGCACTGATAGATATGTTAACTCATGAAGCTGATGGTATGAAACAAGAGCTGGCTGATGCAAACCTCGTGATTGAAAATCAAAAGAAAGTCTTTGAAGATTTAAACCATTCCAAAAAAGATAATAGTGCTGAGACCAAACTTGTAAGAGAAGAGATATTGACTTGTTCAAACCAGAAAACTTTGTTGACCCCAGCAGTGGAGGAGGTAGAAAAGTCACACATTTCCCCTTTTGATTCATTGTGTTCATCCCATTCTGTTGCATCTCCCCTTTATTCTGAACCCTCACCCTCGGTGTCCTCCATTTCTCCTTCAACCCCATTTCCTGTCTCGGATGCTGACAATGTGATGGTGGAGGTGGTTTTGCAAACTTTGCAGCAATGTTCTCCACAGGTTGCATCAGAAGTCATGGAGAAGGAGCAGCAGACCGTCGTCCAACAACAGATGATGGCGCAACTTGCAAGCTCTGCCACGGAACCAGATGTTCATGCCCCGGTGCCAGAGCTTGACACAGAGGTTCTGTCATTGAAATCGCAGCTGGATTCTGTCAAATCTGCCTTATTGTCTGTGGAAGAGCAGCTGAAAAATGAGTCCGTGACGCGTCAAGAGCTGGAGAAGACGGTCAAGAAAAAGGACAAGCTGATTCAAGGTCTTCATTTGAAGGCTAAAAAAGCCTCCAAGCAGTCAAGGCAGACAGGGGATGAGGACTCACCCGCAAAATCAGCAGCTAAACGAAAGGACGCCATCAACCCTGGGGCTCTAGCAAGGTATGAAAATGATCCATTTATGAACATGTCTTGGTCAGAGGCAGACCAAGGCACTGAGAATGTGACAGAGGAGGAGAGGATGTTCCGACAACTGGTTGGCCAGTACCAGAGTGTTGTTATTGAAAAGGACACATTCAAAGACTTTGTGTCGGAAAAAGACCAGGAAATTTTGAGGCTGCAGACACAATTTTATGATGCTGAACTCGCTTGGAAGGAAACGTTTCAGCAGCAAGAGCACAAAGCGGAGGAACTGTTAAAACTAACAGAGAACGCAGACATGCTCTCAAAAACAAATCAAGATGCCATTGATCAAAGATTAGTTGAAGTATCCAACAAATTGAAGGAATCATCAGATTTAAATTCTTCCTATGAAAACACCATAGCAAATCTTGAGAGTAAAATTTCAGAGCTTGAACAATCAGCCCTCAGTTATTACAATAGCTTAATTGAAAAAGACACAATGCTCCAGCAAAATCAAGGTTTTATTCAGCAACTACAAACGTATATTGGTGCTCGTCAAGAAGAATACGAAAAACAGCTCAAGGTGTTTGGTGATGAAAAAATGATTCAAGAGAGCAAAGTTCAAAAGTTGGAGGGAGAGATACATATGATGAAAGAAATTCAGAGTTCACAGACTGATGGTGGCCAGGACTCAATAAGCAGAGAAGTTTATGAAGCTAAGCTGGGTAAAGTTGAACATGACGGACTGGGTCATCTGGAGGAGCTGAAACAAAAGATGGCTTCTGAAATAGAGACAAGGGATAATAAGATCAGTGTGCTGGAGAGTGTGATGAAAGAAATGTATGGCACTCAAGATGAAAACAGCACACGCATTGGACAGTTGTCTGGAGAGCTTAGTAAATGCCAAAACGACCTTGAGTCTTTAGAGACAAAGCACACAGAGCTTCAGAAGACAGTCAAGAAGAAAGATGCCAAAATTGCCTCCTTGTCAAAACGTGTCAACTTTCAGAAATCTACGTCTGAGCTCGATGGTTCTCCACTGAAGACTCAAAATGAAAGCTTGGACACCAGCCAGGGTTCACTCAACACTTCCATGGCACAGGAAAACTTGGAAGATAGTGCTATGTCTTTAAACCTACCGGGTGATGAAAATATAGAGAAAATGAAAGCTGAGGTGTTAAGGCTGAAGAAATTGCTGAAAAAGAAAGATGCACAACTCTTGTCTGTTAACAAGAAACTGCAAAGTTTACAGACAGATCAAAATAAAATGTCTGCCGAATCTATTGCAGATAGTGGTGACAAAACTCCTTCTCAGATGTCTCGCTTTGACAGTAGGTCCACTGTCTTCCACGATGACGTTGAGGATTTGAATGAAAAACTGAGACAGAGTGAGCATGCCAGAGACTCCAGCGAAGTGACCATCCGAGAGCTAGAAATTAAAATAGATGACCTTGAGGAAGAGAACCTCAATCTTCGCCACGATGTAGAGGATGCCCAAGAAGAGGTGCATTTCCTCATTCGAGACAAAAGGGCGTTGGAGAATTGCATATTCGATATTAAAGACTTGGTCAACTCACAGATGGTTGAGCAGTTAGAAGGGGAGGATCTGCTTTACTCCACCGCAGAGTCGGTCAGACTGACGGTGGAGGAGAAAATGGCAGCGGAGAAAAGACTGGCAGATATGAAAGCTTGGTTGGAGGAAAGTGACCACGCAAAGCACTCTCTGTCTGGAGAACTTGAGGATGCCCTGGAAAATATGAAAATTCTAAAAACTGAAGTGGACCCCTTGAAAGAGGCATATAAAAATGTCTCCAGTAAGCTTGAGGAGGTCCTGAGGGCAAAGGATTCTTTAGAGGAGGAATGCCGATCCCTGAGGGGTCAGGCAGAGCAGATGTCATCCAGAGCAGAAGTGGAAGACCTGCAAAACCTTGTCCGGGAATCCACTGTTGCAATAAAAAAGCTGCAAAGAGAGAATGAGGAAAACAGAGAAAGCAAAGAGCTCTTGACACAGCAACTCAGTGATTTGAAAACAGCCAATGAACGCATGGCTTCTGGACTGGAAGCCTATCAACGACAAATCAATGAGATGGACTCCTATTTGAGGCAGGCACAGGATGAGAGAGACGCACTTAGCCAAAAACTTCAGGCATCCTCTGAGGAGAGCAGCCTTCTCCAATCATCTCAACAGACAGCCAAAGACCATATAGACCAGTTGACAGCCAGGATGAAAGAGATGGAAGACTTCTACAGAGATAAAATAGAGGATCTATCCATCAAACTTTCAGATGCAGAGAAAGAGATGATTCATTTGCAGACCAAAAATCAGGAACTTGTGGATGAAAATGATACTTGCCAAGGTAAGGTGCAGGTCATGGAATCTAAAGTGGAATCCTTGGAAGTACTCATAGAAAATTCAAAAGCAGAAAAAGATGGTCAGCAAGAAGCTGTAGCTAAAGAACGAGCTGAACTGCAGTTGAAAGTGGATGACCTCAGGACGCTGCTAAAGACCAAAGAGTCTAAGCTTTCCACATTGTCCAGCCAGTACGATGAACTCGCCATCTTGCATGAAAAGATGCAGACTGAGATGTCCAGAGCTGTGGAGGAAAACTTCATGCTGCAGAATCAGCTAGGCCAGCTTCAAGTGATGACCAGCCAGAAGCAATCGGAAAACCAGGCTTTGTTGGAACAGCTGAATCAACAAGAAATGCTGATGGGCAATTTGAAACAGGAAAATGAAGCCAGCAAGTATCAGCTGTCTCAGCAAATGATGCTGGAAGCAACACAGTGGCAGGAAAACCTTGCCGTAGAAAAATCTCAATCAGAACTTAGTAAGGCAGAAGTGGTGCAATTAAAAGAAATTCTGACACAAGAAAAATCTCGCTTGGGGCAGGTAGAGACAGCAAAGAAACTGGTTGATGAAGAGGTTGGGAAGCTGAAGTTTGAAAAGGAAGAATTAAGCAAAAGTGTGATGAAGTTACAAGAAATATCTAAGCAACAAAACGAAAAGGTTGAGGAATCCACCAGTGAAATTGAACAAATGCGGCAACATTTGCTTATGGCTCAGGAAAAGGCAAAAACAGATTCGGAGAGAGTTGCATATCTAGAGAACGATTTAGCTGTAAAAGATCAGACCATTTACCAATTGCACAATGAGATGAGTGTCATGTCAAATGCTGTTGAGAGGGCAAAAGGAGCAGAAGAAAACATTGCCCTTTTGCAGAATGAGTTATCCACCAATAAAGAATTGTTGACCTCGTATGAAAAGGAACTTGCTGCTATTAGAAACGATACAGTCTTGAAAGAGGAGGCCATGAGAAGAACTGCTGATTTGGAACAGCAAGTGGAACACTTCCAAAAGCTTCAAGAAGAACTGTCAGGACTGCAAGAGGAAAACAGGCAGCTGAAGTGGCAGTGCTCTGACCTAGAGACCCGAGTTCAGACTAGGGATGCAAATGAAGCAGAATTTAAGTCCAGGCTTGAGAAGTATGAACTGGAAATTAGTAATTGTCACACTCGTATATCCGAACAAGAATGTGAAATATCTAATTTGCAGCATCAATTGTCAGATTTGAATAAATCAAAAGAAGATAGTCAAGTTTCCCTCCACGCCTCCTTCTCCGACGAGCAAGCCAAGTGTGAGCAGTTACAAAGAGAAGTGAACGAGCTCAGTTCTGAAATGGGAAGAAAGAGCAATGAGCTTATTACTTGGTCCTCTCATGCAGAAAACTTGAGCAAAGAACTGGAGTCAACCACCAGCCTCTTGCAATCAAAGGAGACATCACTCGCAGAACTGAGCAAGGAAAAAGAAATACTCTTGAAAGAAAGAGAAGAGATGAAAAACTCTTTAGTTGGATTTGAAGCAGAGAGAACACAACTGCTGCAAGAGATGGAGGATTTGAGTTCCGACAAGAGAGCAAAGGAGGAAAGATTACAAGAAATAGAGTCTGCCACCAGTTCCTTAGCACTGGAGTCGAAAGAGTTCTCTGATAAAATCAAAGCACAGCAGGTTGCCTTGAAAAAGAAAGACGCCAAAATTGCTGCTTTGGGGAAAAAGCTGCAGGCCTCGCAGACAAATGTATCAGAACTGGAAAAACGTCTGGCTACCTCAGAACCGATAACTCCGCAGGATTTGATGACAGAGTCATGTGTGAGTCAGTCAGCAAGTGCTCCCGAGCTTCCTTCTGAGAGGATTCAGACGGCATCCAGTGTGCCCCTCTACTCTTCCTCTTCCGACCCGCTGCTGCCTGACCACTCCGATCCAAGGGGGAGCACCCTCAGTCAAGGCGGATGGGAAGCCCCTACTGCCTCAGCCCTACACGGAGACAGCGCTTTTACTCCACAGGATGTAAGGATTGCAGTTATTGTTAGCTGTTTTGGCTACTTTTATCGACATACTTTTACATTGGCACACTTTTGTAAAATCTGATATTATTTGATAAGCTTTTGCATTTCATTATTTGGGTGTTTGGGTTGTTTTTGTTTTTTTTATTTTATTTTATTTTAAAAAACCTTATCATACTTTTAATTCTCTGTTGAGTGAATACCAAGAAAAATGATTAGGTGTTAATATTAAAAGTTAAAATATCTATTTATCTAATATTGACTGTCAATTTTATAATTGAAAAAAAAACAAAACATTTTTACGAACTCTTCAATATTGAATTAAAGGGTTGTCACCTTAGTTGCCAAGTAAAACTTGGCATTTACAGGTTGCAGATTTACATCATCACCTTGCTTTAAGCATTTAACAATGCTGTATTCCCTGTATCTTGAGAATAAGAGCTTTTTTTTTTTATCTGGAGTTCTGAAAAGAAAGACCCAAAACCTTTAAGATCCTTAAAATATCAGCACCCAAACCAAAAAAATCCAGTGGCTTTCAACTCTCACATGCATAATAGATAAATGCTCATAGAAGCTGTTTTGTAGAATAACCTTGGTTTGTCGACTCTTTTTTTAATGCATCATATAATATCATATAAAATTTTATACAATAGCAAAATATATATTAAAATTGTTGGCATCTCTATTGCATTTTGTTGTTGTCGTCATTGTTGTTGTTATTAGGGGTAAATTTTCGAACTATTCAAACAATATCTATCATCAAATTTTCACAGATTCATTGTTATACCTGTTACCATGTTACCAAAAAATTAAAAAAAAAAAAAAAAATTCCATTGCCAACCTTTGACTGATTAAAAGTTAACGTTAAAGTTACAAAGTATTAAAAATTGGATTGCCAGAACTCTCTAGATGCCAACTAATACTGTGCATGCAGTCAATTTTCTCTTAGGAGGAAGTGAGAGCAAATTTTTCCACTAAAGATAAAGTAGCATCTGTGTAGTACCTACCCTGTCATATTCTCCATCTCTGAGCATATTATAATAACCTTCCCTTCCCTTTCTGTGTGACAATTGCATGTTGAGGAGTTGACTTCATAAACTATTCTAAATTCATGCAAAGCTTTGCACTCCTACAACCACCCCCTCCTCCTTTTTTTCATTTAACAATCAGTATAAAGGAATCTGCACATTAACAACTATAATAAAGGAATCTGTCAATAGTCATTCTGAATGAGGAAACCAGCATACTTTTTTTTCGTATTGTGATGTGAAATATTTTGTATTGTGTAAAATTAGAGTCCGTTTTTTATCTGAAATGACCGTCAGCCTGCGTCGCTTCAGTCTTTCAGTATTTTGTCTTCGTGCCTCAGTGCGTTTAACGTTTATGAAATAGAAAATAACAATAATTATTACTTGATAAGAGAGGATTTATAAGCTTAAAAAATAACCAGCCACTTTTTCTTACTGTCGACTTGTGTACTCAGTCTCTTTGAAATTTAATGGTTGGTAGGTACTAATTTATACTTGAAGAAGAATTCTTCATTTAAATAGACTTGATAGAGTATGTGTCTGAGACAGTATGCAGTTGCTATAGCCCGTAGGACTGTCCAAACTGCTCTTCCAGAAGTACAGTAGGTTCATATTATATGATCATCAATAATACATAAATCTGTTTTTGTGAAGAGATAAGTTTTACTTGAGGACCCACTGGACGTAACACCATCCTCTTTTCACTTTCACCCAACATACGTTTGCAGTAATGATAGAAAGAAAGAGCTTTCTGCTATTACTCATTAAAACTGATTCTCAAGTCGATTCTGAAATTCAACCTTACAGTTTTGTGGGTTTTATTTATTTTTGGTTGGGATTTATTTCACATTTTGTTTTTTTTTTCTTTTCCAGTTTTTAATTTTTGAAGGCCTTTGAAATTTTATAAGATTTTTTTTTTGTTACAGCCTTGCACCATTTTACCTTTTGAAAAAGACTGGTAAAAATTCAAAAGCTAAAATCAAACAAAATTGATGCAGGGAGAAATCTAATTTCTAGCTTCCAAGGCAAATGGATTTGAATCACAGGGCATCAGTAAGTGTGATAATAAGGGGGCGGGTAGGAGTTTTGCCTTAAACCACATCGGTCCTACACCCTGGGGTAAATCGGCTCAATTGTCTTCCTGAATGAGCAGATACCACTAAAGGCAACAGCAACTATTGCTTGGCTTAAGATAGAGTAATACCCCTTATGTAATGCTCATTATGCCACGAAAGATTAGGCACGGTGGGCTGATCATCTGTCTGTCTTCATTTCTTGTGATCCAGTGTTTTTCGCAGCTCCTTGGGGCTGGCTCCCGACACTGCTATGGCAGGATGAAGAGATATGGAAAACAAAACAACACATCAGTCCTTGTGGGATTAATGTTCTACATATTACCCTCTTCTACAAATACAAACTGCAGTAAAAGTGAAAATGCTGCCTCTTTGCTTTGCTCACTTGGTTCAGTTTTGGCAATGGCCTCACAACCCATCATGCACTCTCTACAGCCACTCTACTAATACTTACCTCACTCATGATTAAGTTGCGATGTCATCATGACATCATCATAGTTGACGAGACGTTAGGTAGTACGCCACAATGTTATGTAAAGCAGCTATCTTTAAGTTTGAATAGATTTTGTGTGTTGGCAGCTACTGTCACTGCCCTTTAGCTCATTTCAAGTAGAAAATGCTAACCCTCTCGTACAGCGATAATTGCAATTTCCATTTCGTGCCTTCAAGTTGATCTAATTACCTGTCTTTTAAGTGTAGCATTGTAGCAATTGTACAGTAATAATAATGCTGTCTACAGAAATTTAAAAAAAAATCAAATTCAGGTAAAATTAAGTTATCAATGTCCCTTTTATCTACTGCAACTCACAGAAAAGAAAATCATGCAAACAACTCTTGTCGTTCAATTCTTAATAAACATATGTCAAATAAAACCTTTAGGAAGATTCAAATTAAAAAATTGGACTCGTGTTAATTTTACTTACAAAGAAAATAACAGCAAAAACTGTCGTGGTTATTATTGCATTAAAAGGGCAAATGTAATAAATGATTTTTTTGTTTGTTTTTTTTTCTTCTAAAAACTCACTCTAAATTTACAGATTTATATATTTTTCCCTATATCACTCTCACTCTCAGAGAATGAAAGAAATGTTTTATACAGACCATCTATAAAATTATTATTTTCTTATACAATTGTCATAATATTAATATGCAGTTCTCAATTTTCCATATTTTGTCTATAATATAGCAACTTATACACGATCCTTTTTGTATGTTCGGTCTTAACATTAGGATTTTTTTTATCCAAATGGGGATTGTTTGTTGGGTGTCTGTGACCAAAACAAGATTCACTATGCATGATGTGGTACTGAAGTGAATTTATTGTCTTTTAGCTCAAGAGGAAATTGCAATGCATTAACTCATTAATGCTTCTCCATCCCTTGCACATATTATAGCATACTAATTCAGCTAATACAAACTAAAACTGAATCTTTCTAAAAAAAAAAAAAAACCCTAAAAACCTTATTTTTATTTTTTTTTAATAAAGGCTCCCCCGCCCCTCCTACCTTCTTTGAGTGAATTTTCATATAAATTATATTCTTTTAACTGTCTGAAACTCCTTAAAAATGTCTTAATGAGAATTATGCTACAGAATTGTTCATAAATTTTAACGTTAAGGGAAATTATCAGTCTTGACTATTTTTTTATATTTTTAAATCCAAAAATGATTTCTCCAATATTTATTTTGTTCATTTCCCTCCCCAGGTGTCTCTCCTGCAACAAAGTCTGGAATCAAACACTATCCGAGATGAGGACAGCGCTGCCGAGATAGCCAGGCTTACGGAAGCTCTGCGAGAAACTCAGGACATGTGCCAGAGCCAGGCATCTTCGATGTCACAGCTGACAGAGTCCATGAAGGATGTTGAATCTCTAGCGAGGAAGGCGGAAGAAGACAGAAATCTAGCCGAGGCCAGAGTCACTGAGTTGGACAGCTTCATACAGCAGGAGGCAGCCCTGAAGGGGTCTGTCAATGCAAAGCTAGAGGAACAGATGAACGATATCACGTCATTGAATGAGAAAATGTCTCAGTTGGAGAAAGAAAAGGAAGATATTGTTTTGAAGGCTGAGCAATTACAGAGTACCTTAACTCAGGAAAGAGAGAATTTGGTTGAACGAGAGAGGCATATTGCTGAGCTAGCCAATCAGCTTGAAGGGATGAGGTCACAGGTTCAAACATCTGCTGACATCATGGAAGAAATGCGGCAATCTTCGTCTGACAAGGAAAAACATGAAATAGAAATGTTAACTGCCAAGACTGAAGAGGTTTCGAACTTAAAGCAGGAAGTCTTCAAGCTCAATGAGGCTATAGAATCCCTTCAAGGAGATTTAACTCTGGCTGAAAAAGTATGCTCGGAGAAGCATAACCAGGTGGAGGCTTTGACCGAAGACTTGCAAAACTTCTCTTCCATCAAAGATGCTTTGCAGTCTGAGCTGCTTAGCAAATCCTCGCTCTTAGACCAACAGCAGATAGGATTTGCGGAGGAAAAGGAGCGCCTCCACTCTCAGATTGAGTCCTTGACCTCAAATATGAATGACCTGGAACTTCAGAGAGAGGAGTTGGCAATACTGAAAGTGAAATGGCAGGAGGCTGAAGAGGAAAGGCAAAGGATGCTCCGCAAGATGACTGACCTTGAAAGTGAAGCGGACAGAGTTATTACGCTGGAGGCTGAGGTTATGAATCTCCAGGGTCAGAACGAGGCCCTGGCCAGTCAGAGGCAGACTGGGGAGTCTGGTATTGAGAGTCTGAAGACGCACAGTGCCCAGCTGGAGTCTGACAATCAAAGGATGCAACTGGAGGTAAGTTGTGTTTATCTCCGTCTCTCATCTTACCAAAACTGATAAGGACTGAATCTTAATATCACTATGAGTCAAAAGTTACTATATACCAAGTCACTGATTACTTAGAGAATAACCATTCCCTTATCATTTCTTGCCGAAAAATTGTGTCACTAGTGTCAGTCCATTCTGATCAGACTCCAATCGCCGGTACTATTGTCTTGCCTTCTTGACAAGTAGTCGGAGCATGAAGGCTTGATGACTGATTTTAGTCCCAATCTTGGGTGCTTAGACAAGCGATAGGGATGGTGATAGAAAGGCCATTCATTATGTATTATTATTGTAAATTTTAAGTTCAAAACTTATCTTTTTTCAATTCTCCCGTCATCTCATGGGACGACAATTGTAATGAGTCTTGAACTTCTTTGATCACACTCTACCGAAATGAGGTCAAGCCTAGAGGCTTTGACCTGCGCTATAGTTGTCAGTGAGATGATTCGTCCCCCAGTTCTTCTTGTTTTTCTGCCACTACTCATGTAGTTGATTTTTTTCAAATACCGCTTTAGATGTGTTATGCATGCCAAAATGATTTTAATGATCTTAGTAGTAGAAAAATCACAATCGTTGCAACACAGTTAGTTGTCACAGGTGTAGCAGAGGCAGGAGGATGCTTGTGTGATGGAAAGGCAAGGTGCCAGCTGTGAAGTTTAACATTTAACGAAAGTTATAAACAACAGGTGGCAATAATTTGACACTGGTATTGCTAGACTCTGTGTAATCCTCCCTAATTAAAGGGTTTTAAAAAATTGGGAATTTGAAATTATCATTGCTGTTGCATCCCTATTCCTGTCACGTCAATGGCTAAAAGTAGGAATGTGCTACAGAGAACTACACACAGACTATATATATAATCTTAGGTAACTTTTCATCGCTGTTGAGGAAAACTGTAGTATGTTAGTTTTTTATTTCAAAAAAATGTTTATTTGCTATACAGCAATTTTTGCCCTTTGTGGATCTAATTAGTTTGGTATCTGTTTTAGTTTTCCTCTATTTGACATTTAAAATATGTAGTTTGTTATTTGTTATTGTGTCAGTCAAAATAAAATGTGTTTTTTCTCCTCCTGAAAAGTAGCCGCTTTAGCATCCTACAGTTTTCCTGGACAGCGACATTTGATTACATGATGGTCTGGCTTTGCTTAACTCTTCTTGTGCAGACCCACATGTAGAGTTTATACACAGTGCTTTTTCATGGAACTAACAAAATAGAAAACCCAAACCCCACCACAGAAATAAAAGGGAAGTTCTATCAAATGTTATAGCGTTCATCAAATGATCCAGAATGAGTGGAATATTGTGAGTGTTATTAAGGTATGTTAGTCTATGATGGAACAGAAAACAAAAAAATGTCCTTGATATATCATTAGCGCTGTGTACCAAAATCAAAAGGGTAGACCACCATCGCTGTATTGGGTTTAAGTTTAAAAAACAAAACAAAAAAAACAACTCATGTCTTGAGTGTGTAATGTGAATGGGAATTGCAGGAGTTAATTCTAATAGACTTGCCTGTGTTATCCTCCTGGTAGTGTTGGATGTTCTGACTTGAAGGACCACTGGGTGCATTTTGTATATTGGGTAGCCTAATGGTTACTAATCTAGTCCTCTCTCTCTCTCTCTCTCTCTCTCTCTCTCTCTCTCTCTCTCTCTCTCTCTCTCTCTCTCTCTCTCTCTC